>JACEEZ010014400.1:32500-60000 GCA_016584305.1 Chionoecetes opilio
GGAAATTATAAGAAGTAGATAGGAATAGGAGAAATGATATGGCAAAACCAAGAAGGTAGAATAGTTAATAGATAGAAATATAGTTAATAAATATTTAATACACAGAAAAAAACACTTTCATCTCCATATTAATCATTTTCTGGAGATTTCTTAGAGCACAATACAATCATAACAACCTAGGAAACCCTGAATTTGAAATTGTATTCTGTAATGAATGTATCAATTTATATGAGTTACATTTATACAGGTAAGTGGCAAGATGGGTTGTAGCGTATGGACCTTAATTTGTATAGACTTTCGAGGGTCCTGTTAACTCCTTGAGGCCCAGAACGTAATATCCATTGGAATTTGACCACTATTAGATGATTTTTAGTTAATGTAAGCAATGTTTTTATAGATATGACCTGTTTAGTATCCTTGTTGACTAACTCATTTGGTATATTCAGTTACTTTTAGTAATTTTATGGCTCGACAACATACATTTTTTTTTATAGTAAAGGAAACATCTGGGTGTGAAGGGGTTAAAGGTATATTCTGTAATGAATGTATCAATTTATATGAGTTACATTTATACAGGTAAATGGCAAGATGGGTAGTAGCATATCAATCAATCAATCATTGGGGGCATACGCCGGGGGGCGCGTCACCTCGCCCACCCTACGACGCCACTCCCGGGGGTCACCACGCGCGAGTTCCCATGCAGGCTCCTTTCCCATACCAAGCAGCTCTCGACAAGAAACATCAACTTGCCCCAGCCACGAGCCTTGTGGGCGCCCCCTTGGCCTCCTCCACGCCGGATTGTCTCTTACAGATACAACCCGATGGGAAGGATCGGTTTCAGGGTAGCGTGCCACATGCCCATATAGCCGAAGTTGGCGCTGACGGACTATGCAGGTAATAGGCCTCGATTCAGTCTCACGGTGCAATCGCTGATTTGACGCGTAATCATCCCAGCGATACCCCATGATTCTGCGAAGACACTTATTACCAAAGGCATTGATTCGTCTCTTCAAGTCACTATTTAGTGTCCATGTCTCACAACCATAGAATAAGACAGAGATCACAAGCGATGTGAAGATCCGGATCTTTGTCCTCCTGCACAGGTACCGACAACGCCAAATACTCCCGCTGAGCGAGTCCATAACACCGTGGGCTATGTCAATCCGTCCTAAGACTTCTTGACGTGACCCGCCGTCATTATGGACTGCGCTACCAAGGTATGTAAAACTTTCCAAGATCTCAATGTCCTCACCACACGCATGAACAGACTGTACTGCTTCATCTAGTAAGTCTCCAAACACCTGGACCTTGGTCTTGAGCCAGGAGACCTCAAGTCCCAAAGGCTTTGCCTCCTCGTGCAGCGCCTCGAGAGCCATCACCAGGACCTCCAGCGACTCAGCAAAGATTACTGCATCATCGGCAAAAACAAGATCAGTGATCTTGGTGTTGCCACCGGATGCTCCACAATCACTTTGATCTACAACCTTGTCCAATACCCAGTCCATACACGCGTTGAAAAGTGATGGGGCAAGGACGCACCCTTGCCTCACTCCTGTATTCACAGGAAAGAAGCCGGATACACCTGCCCCACACTTCACAGCACTCTCAGTCCCAGAATACAGTAGTAGCATATGATGGACCTTAATTTGTATAGACGTTCGAGCTTCCTGTTAACCCCTTCACGCCCAGATCTTTCCTTTGCTATAAAAAATTGTATGTTGTTAGCCATAAAATAACGAAAAGTAACTAAAAATACCAAATTAGTTAGTGGACAAGGATATTAAACAGGTCATAGCTATAAAAGCATTGCTTATATTCATTAAAAATCGTCTAATGGTATCCAAATTACAATGGAAATTACGTTCTGGGCCACAAGGGGTTAATTTGTATAGAATTTCGAGGGTCCTGTTATTAGCGATTCAGAAGAGATAAACAAACCACCTGTTAACACCACAGAGGGACATTGCCCATCTATCTTATGGTTTGTCTCTATCATTCCCTCCTTGCCTCCCTGTAACTGCTGTCGTTTTCTGTTCAGCTATTCAGACTTGTTACAGAAGGTGGGCAAGGCACGAACACGAGGGCCATTCGCCTATTATATGCGAATCAACACGAATGACGGGAGGGAGTGATGGACTATTGCCCCACGTGGAGTGATTACAGCGGCAGTGTGTGGCGGCTGTTGATGTGTTTTATTCGCGCTTATTAATGTCTTTGTGTGTTTGTGTGAGTATGTGTTTGTTTGTCACTGTCACACATTTGCATATATGCCAAACAAGTCTTGTTTTAAATCCACATATATTATTGGGTCACCCTTAGTAAGATATTTTGATATTTTTTTCTTATTTTGGTTCAAGTTTTCGAATATTAGCGTGACTGTCAAGGTGAGACTAAGTATTAATGGATCCACACTGAGTTTTCTTCCTAAGGTTGTTACGACTCTAGAATTACAGCATGACGCGTGTCGCTAACGAAAGGAGGAGATCCTGGGGTCGCTAACACCTCTATTTTTATATCGATTTGTCATTGTTTTCTTTGATTATAATTATTTATCTACTATTTATTTACTTATTTATTCATTGTTACTTAGTTTTTCTTTATGTTAGATCTGATTCCGTCCATGATAATGTTTGCATGAGAGAATGAGTGTATCTTACACCCCCGGTTATTCCTTCCGTCACACGCTAGACCAAGATGAATGCGATGTTCCCAATGATGTATTTGCCATCCGTCAATGCCAGGTTAACAAAGTAATCTAGTGATGCCCTGCTCTATATGAACTCCCTCTCTTTCCCTCTCTTATTCTCTACTACTAATTCATGTCTTGTCTGTCTGTCTGCCCTTCTTTCTTTCTCATCTCCTGCCCTTAGTAACATATTTTTCTCTTGTTTTTCCTTCACCGCCTTCTGCAGGAAGCTAAAAGGGAGGTAAGCAGTATGTGTTTGTGAAGGAAAGAAACAAAAATTATATAGAGGTGGTGACTGTAAGAATTGTAATAAAAGTAATGAAAAAAGATACACGAGAAAAGGATATCAAGAACAACAATAGCAACAGCAACAGCTAATACCAACCCCTGTTAAGTGATGTGTTGAAGGATACATAAATATTTAACATAATACAATAAACGAGTGAGCAAGAAATAGGAAGAAAAAAGCAGCTCACACCTGCCTGGAATGGAAGTCTAACCTGAGCCTTCCCGGGGCAGGTGAGAAACGTAGCCAGGAGCCACAAGTGTCTACCGTCAATAACACTCTAGTCGCCACTGCACTAATGTCGCCAGGCGCCATATATTACGAATTTTAGCATCATTACAGATTTGTACGTGCCATTAAAGAGGCATGCACAGTAGTTTGTTTTTATAATATAAACGTGTTTTCAGTGGCACATACAAGTGTGTAGAGATGCAAAAAATTGTAATATTCGCCTCTAAAATTCGGCTGGCGACATTAGTGCAGTGGTGACTATAGTGTTATTGACGGTAGACATACGCCATGTTTTCTTAGGTTAACAGAACACTAAACTGTCCTAAGAATGAATCTGAAGTGTCTAAAACATATGAATCATAGGACGTTGTGTGTAAAGCAAATCTAATGAAGTGTCGAAAATCCTAGAATTTATTACGTACTATTGTCAAAGTAGCCTGCTGGGTTTTTTTACCTCTTCAAAACATTAATGGCGAGGCAGGAGGAAAACAACTGAAGATAAGGAGAGATAGGCTTCAGCTTTTAGTGTCAAAGTTATGAAAGGATGGAGAACCTGTGCAACACTTGGGTCATGGTTTGGGTTTTGGAGTGTATAAGAGAGAGAATCCGAGACATGTCGTGTGTAACAGGGTCTTGGGAAGCGAGGGGCCTATATACATATAAATATAAGCTATAAACAGCATGGCGTAACATTACATCATGGAGAGAGGCAGGAGAAAGTCATGCAAGAGAGAGGGAGGGAGGCACGTTGTTATGAAGTTAAGAACATACAAAAATATCCGAAAAAAATGTAAACGAGCCTGAGGTAACAGAGACAAAAAGAGAAACTCAGTGTAAAAAGGAAGCCGCGTTATTGAGACATTTTCCAACCCTCCTATTCATCACAAAGTATACAGAGAGACGCCCAAGGAAGAAGATAAAAGAGAGAGGATGCAAGGAGGACAAGAAGGAAGAGGACCAATAAGAGGAGAAGAAAGAAGAGGAGGATTACTTGTTACAAAGGATACAAAACATCAACATAGGTCCGTGCGAAGCTGCTCCAAGGATATATTTGACCTCCTTATAGGAAAGACGAAGGCTCCTCCCCACCTACCATTAACACTAACTTATAGGAAAGACGAAGGCTCCTCCCCACCTACCATTAACACTAACTTGTGAACACATGAACATAATTGCAAAAGGTACCTTGAAGCAGGAAAAAAAGGGAAATGTCATTTGAATAGGAAAAGATCACAGGAATAAAAAAAGAGGAGGAGGAGGAAGATAAAGAAATAGATCAGAGAGTACACAAGCCCAATAGAATCAGACTCAGTCTTATTGACTGTTAGGAAACTGTTTGCAGGAAAATGAAGAAAAAAGAAAAAGGCTTATGAAGAACCGAGAGAAGGAAATCAAAGACATGAAAAGATAGGAAGAAAATGTCATTGTACACAACACATCAATCAGAAGAAAGAGGAGACAATACAAGAAATGAAGAGATAGGAGATAAAATATCCAGGGTTGCTACACATCACATAAATAACGTAATACAAATGCGTCCAAACATTTATGAAGAATAACATGACGACCGACACGCTGCTTGACCTAGCTAGTGCAGTGACCTCTCTATGACCCGATGGCGACGAAAGAAAGGGAGAGGAAACTGTGAATCATACTTAAGGTGAAAAAAACGTCACCAGCTAATTCACAACCCCCTCCCCCCCCCACACACACACACACACATCCTCCCTCCCGGAGCGAGCTTGGATTGGAACCGGCTAAACACAGAAGGGCGCGCTGATGCTCTATCCACTGGACCATCGTAGCGGTGTGTGTGTGTGTGGTATCATCACTACAGAGGTAGTGATGATACCACAAGAAGTGGGTTCCAAGATGAATCATAACAAATTCCAAGCTGGCGTGTCGTCCTAACTCCGAGCTGTTTTGCTTTAGGCTGACCTGCCTGTAAGTCATGAAGCCCTTCAGGAGTATAATCTTTGTGACTATTCACAATGAGTGCTCATCGAGGAGAAATGGAATTTGAAGTCAAGGACGCTGTGGAATACTCTCGAGTCTCCGCGTACGAAGAGACCCAAGACCAAAGTGAGGCCGATGACACAGAAGACATGGACAACGAATAGGTGCAGCGCAGCAATGCAGGGAACAGTGCGCCGTTCCCCTTGATAACGGAGGCCCAGTTACGGGACCTGGGCCCCGGAGACCTCCTGGGCGAGGGCGGCTTCGGCTCCGTCAGGAAGGTAGTCTACGAAGGGAGTGATGCCATTGCCAAGCAGCTCCTCGACGGTGGGTCATTCCAGTCGCTGTTGAGAGAGGTTCGAATGATGATAGGAGCGAATGGTGCCGGCGGAGTCCCTAAGTTCCTAGCCATGTGCGCGAACCCTCCCACGCTGGTGTAGGAATTCGTCGGCCAAACCTACTACAAGTTCATCGAAAATTGTTCGAACTAGGAGTTTTTGGAATCCCTGATTAGTATCAGTGAGCTGCTGGGGGAGTTTCACGCCAAGGGGTTTGTCCACAACGACCTGAAGTGGAATAACATCACCTTCACCGGCACTGTCAGTGATCCCGAGTTCCACATCATTGACTTGGGGTGGGCCTGTCGCGCCGGGGAAGTGCCTTGTGATGAGGTGCTGGGGCGGAAGATAGATGACTGCATGCTGGGTGACTTGTGCTTGGACGACGAGGATGACGAAACAGACAACGAGGAAGAGGGAGAAAACGAGAAGGAAGATGAAGATGAGGATGAAGTTGAGCGTGACGAAAATGAGAATGAAGATGAGCATGATGAAAATGAGGATGAAGACGAGGATGAAGGAGATACAGACGAGGAGGATGAAGACACCTCGGGACAAACGCCGTGGATGGCTCCCGAGGTGTGGTCACGGAAGGCTGTGTTGTCCTCAGGGGACGTGTACAGCTTCGGGTACTTGATGGATCGTGTGATGGTGGACTGCGAACGAACCTTCCTGACGGCGCCCCTGGGGAAGCTGGCAGAGCTGTGCAGGGCCAAGGACCCGGCGAGTCGTCCCGCCCTCACCCAGGTCGCGGAAATCGTCGCTCGCCTCATCACTGTGTTGACTCCGCTGGAACTGAGCCAAATATTTGATGAGGATGAAGATGAGCATGCCGAAGATGAGGATGAAGACGAAAATGAGGATGAAGTTGAGCATGATGAAGATGAGGATGAAGACGAAGATGAAGATGAAGTTAAGCATGATGAAGATGATGATGAAGACGAAGATGAGGATGAAGATGAGCATGATGAAGATGAGGATGAAGACGAGGATGAAGAAGATACAGACGAGGAGGATGAAGACACCTCGGGAGCAACACCGTGGATGGCTCCCGCTGGGGAAGCTGGCAGAGCTGTGCAGAGCCAAGGACCCGGCCAGTCGTCCCCGGCCAGTCGTCCCGCCCTCACCCAGGTCGCGGAAACCGTCGCTCGCCTCATCACTGTGTTGACTCCGCAGGTACTGAGCCAAATATTTGATCTCGAGGAGTGAGCGGTGATAAAATCAATCAAATATTCATTTAAAGTTGTCAATGGAAAGTTATGACTCAAGACTACACAAGACTTGTCCCGAGTTGTCATCGAACTAAACATTTGTTATCTTTACAACCCCAAGCAAGGGAAGTGACCTTTTATGTTTGAATAGAAGCATATGGAAATTGAAATTGCATGATTCTGTATGCAATGTGTTGGCTTAGGATTTCTGATATATTAAGAAAAAAATCCCACACGGGTCTTTCTGCAGTGACTTATGATTGTCTCTACTGACTTATGATTGTCTCTACTGACTTATGATTGTCTCTACTGACCTATGATTGTCTCTACTGACTTATGATTGTCTCTACTGACTTATGATTCTCTCTACTGACTTATGATTTCTGATATACTGATAATAAAATGAATGTGCGTGCTTGCTTGCGTGTGTGTGTGTGTGTGTGTGTGTGTGTGTGTGTGTGTGTATGTGTGTGTGTGTGTGTGTGTGTGTGTGTATGTGTGGGTGTGTGTGTGTGTATGTATGTGTGTGTGTGTGTAAGCGAGGCAGCCACACGAGTAATGACAAACAGATAAGGATCACCAACTTAAGGTTCGGCAAATCGAATATAATTCTAAAAAATGACTTGAAGAAATATCACCTATACATTCCATCAACTTTTTTGTCAATGTGGGAATGACATTTGGGTTCCAGGTCAAGGCATTATTAGCCGCGAGTGCTGAAAATGTAGGTAGTTCTCGAAGAGTGAATGTTGTTGTCCGTCGCACTCTGGAGGCTCGCACCAATTCTCAGGTGATTTAACAGTTACTGAAAAATTGAAATGTCATAACTTTCAATCTGCTTATCTTCAGGTATGTCTTGGTATATCATATCATCAAGGATATCTTGACAAAACAACAGTAAGATTATTTAAACTGTCCAAAGCTTGAAGGGCACAAGATTCAGGAATAATAACTCAACACTTTTGCTATAATTTTCACCGCCTCAATAATCTCACCACCTAAAAACGTCCATCGTATTCTTCCCAGGTCTGAGCGGCGTGTGTTGGCTTGTGAGGGTCTCTTCAGGGCACCCCTTGACACCGCCACCACCACCCAGCATGATCACCCTCATTGTAACCCCCTCTCTCATCTTCCTACGCGTGTGTTGCATAGTGCGGGCGTGACACGTGGTTCCTCTGGACATACCACATTGCGTGCTGTCAAATCAACAGGTGGTACAATGTGAAGCGTCTCAAGGTTTCAGATTGTGGTCAAACGAAATCAATCACAGGCGTAAGGTTGTCAGCTCTCTACACAGCATGGGACGCGTGAGTCGCCTGTAACGAGAGGAGGAAGTGGTTCTAGGTCACTCACATCTCTGTATTGAATTTGCCTGTATTTTTTTGTTTTCGTTGATTTTACTGTTATATTTACTCAAACCCCTTCACGCCCAGATCCTTTCCTTTGCTATAAAAAAAAAATGTATGTTGTGGAGCCATAAGATTATCGAAAAGTAAACTAAATATACCAAAAATTCGTTAGTCGACCAGGATACTAAACGGGTCATAGATATAAAATATTGCTTATATTAACTAAAAATGTCTAATGGTACCCAAATTGCAATGGAAATTACGTTCTGGGTCTCAGGGGGTTAAGATTGATTCCGTTCATGAGAATGTTTGCATTAGAGAATGAGTGTATCTAACCCGCATCCACTGGGCAGGCGGCTCTGACTGGTAACTGGTGCGACTCCGTGTTCCTAATCGAATTAACGAGTTTATTAATATTCCGTGAGTCACTTCTTCATTCGCTAGAAAAAATCTTCCAATTAGTGTTGCATGGGCTCCCTTGCGATGTATATACAACCCACCATACACCAAACTAGTACCCGCATAGAAGCCTTCCTTCCTAGAGGAGTGTGTCCCGGGCCTAAATATCAGTAATCTGGATAGTTGTGTTGGCGTTATTGATATAATTATCTCAAGTACTGCTTATTAGTCACGTTTGTATCCCAATTTCTAGTGACTGTAGTGTTGGTACTCTGGTTTCGCTGGAATGTAATCCTTTCTTCTTGTAAACTTTAACGCACGTGTGATGTATTCCACTGCACACTGGTGTCTTGAGAGCATTGTAAAAAGCTATAGCAACGGTTGACTTAGTATTATTCCTGAAGCTTGTACCTTTCAAGCTTTGGGACAGTTTGAATAATTTTACTTTGTTTGACAAAAATATCCTTTTACAGAATGATAAACTTAAGATTGAAAGCTATGACATGTTCTATTTTGAGTAACTGTTAAATCACCTGAGAATCGGTGCGAGGCATCCAGTACATACACAGTTGCTTATAATGTCTGGTCCTATTGTAAGAGCGGTCATGTCGAGAATTACCAGAGCTGTTTTGAGCCTCTTCATAATTTTACCACCTTTCATGCCTTATTATATAGACTGGTCATATCAATAGTTCTGCATTTCATTATGGACTAGATAAATATGATTCTTGGATCCTATCCTAGACAATTTTCAGGTACCAACACCGGAGGTTATTGACGATACAATTGCTACCACGCCCAGAAACTCCAAGTGGCAGCTACTGGGATCGAACGATGGGACGATGCATGAAGCCCCAAGTCTCAAACACTGAGCCACCCAGACGGGCCTTCTATGCCTAGAAAATGGCCATGAGCATATCGGGAACCTGTTGGTAACGTGGACCATAATGAATGATGTGTTTTCAGGCTATGTCGTGTTAGACTATATCATTACAAAATAGTTGTCCTCGAAAGTTTGGTCCAATTAGTAGCATAATAGTAGAGTGAATTAATGAGTTGCCCGGCTTTGGTGCGTGGACTTAGTGGCCTTTGTGTTGGGATACGATACACAGTGTTTTTTTTTTTCTGTACGTAACGTGTATCTGTTTTGTATTGACTGTATGCGAGGATATGAGGAACGATTACCAACATGTACCAACACACAAAACAAGGATATTTTTAGGATGACCAACTACATGAATTTACAATACCTTACAGCAGTGATTCTATGACTTTACTGGTGAACCCCTACATTATACAAACCCATATTACCCCTCCCCCCTTCTTACCCTACAGCCTGACCTCCCCCTCGCCCTACCTGACCCCGACAACATAACCAAGGTAACAGAATTTACGTATCAGAAAGGTTTCAAAGTCCCCAGTGCTGAATATCCAAGAAACAAAGATGCAAAAAGCGTATTGCGCGGTAAATTTAATCGCATTATTATTTAAAAGAATGCGATTAAATTTTCCGCTAATACAGCTTTTTGACATTTTTGTTTCTCGGAATTAAGCACTGGGGACTTTGAAAACCTTTCTGATACGTAATTCTTTTCTTGGTTGCGAAATCAATAAAATTCTCTTTCTTGGTTTGAGTGTGAACATATGTAACTATCAAAGTTCTGCCATCTGGAAGAAGCTGTGTTTCTATTTTTTATTGATTTATGTTTCTTCCGCGACCAACTGTCAACTCCCTTCTTATTGTGTAAACGACTTTTGTTGGTTGAGGAATTTTACATAGAAGAAAAAAGAGAGAGAGAGAGAGAGGAGAGAGAAGGAGATGAGAGAGAGGAGGTAGAGGAGAGGAGAAGGAGAGAGGAGCGAAGAGGTGAGAGGTAGAGAGAGATGAGGAGTAGGAGTAGAGAGGATGAGAGAGGAGAGTAAGAAGATGAGAGAGATAGGAAAGAGATCGTTGAAGGAGCGAGGGGGAGTGGGCGGAGAGAGATGAGAGGCGAGAGAGAGAGAGTGTGGGGGAGAGAGAGATGACGGTGTGTCTACTAAGAATATTCAAGGTAGCAAGGTAAGAGAGGTAGTGATGGTGTAGTTATGGTGAACAGTGTGCTAAAAGGATGGGTTTGGGTATAGTGTATGAAAGGTGACAACAGTGAGGTTATAGTGAGCAGTGTGTTATGTTTGGCTTGAAATGTGCGGTTATAATCAGATGCGAAATTGGCACTAACATCGCGAGGTTTCATTCACGTGATGGGTGGATTGACACTTTATCAGGTTACTTATACTGAAGAAGTATGATCTTCCCGAGGAGAGAGAGAGAGGAGAGAGATGAGAGAGAGAGGAGAGAGAGAGAGAGAGGGAGAGAGGTGAGAGAGAGAAGAGCCGAGAGAGAGAGAGAGAGAGAGATGAGAGAGAGGAGAGAAGAGAGAGAGGAGAGGAGATGAGAGGGAGAGAGAGACAGGATGCAAACGTGGAGCGCGTACACACACCTCTCCTAAATTACTTCTATTTCTCACTGTATCTTGTATAATTTGTATCATGGTGAAGACACATGGAGGCATTCAGAAACATTAAATACATAGATATGATTATCAAAACAACGAAATTTGCCCCTAAGAGGATGTGTCATGATTATTTCCTGTCAATACTGTAAGTTTTGTGAAGTAAATCTGGTTATAATCACAATCGCTATTTTTCTATGTGTCATTCTTAGTTCATTGTATCAGGTTCTTACTGGAAGGTCATTATAGATACTAGTGTAGGTCATAATGCAATCTTCCGGGCTAGTGATTCTTAATGGGTTAGACGAGTAGTAGGTTAAGAAATATCTACAAATTTTCGAATAGTTTCACAGTTATCGATCGTTCAGCCAATCTTTATATGATTGACAAACCACCGCCACTCACTGACATGTTTTTGCTTCTTTTCAATAATGCACAGGGAAATTCAAAATATAGTGTTATTTTTATGCATCATACATTTTTATTTCACATTTTTTTTCTTCTACATTTCCGTCCCATTACGCCGTCGCTCCCGTGTGGCGCAGGGCAGCCCTCGCCACACGCAGCCCGGTGGCCGCAGCGCGATGGGGCGTAACATATACATGGATAGTATTATATGAGACGATATCTGGCCGTATTTCAAGGTCACGAATGATACCCGTGAATAAATACGTATTCCAAATGGCCACGAGCGATGTTGTGAATATTATTGATTGAACGTGAGATAGCGGCGTGTACAATAATGAGAGAGAGAGAGAGAGAGAGAGAGAGAGAGAGAGAGAGAGAGAGAGAGAGAGAGAGAGAGAGAGAGAGAGAGAGAGAGAGAGAGAGGTCCTTGATGTATAAATAGAATAGTATTTGATTTCCAATATGTTATTTGTTTCAGTTGTGCGTGTGCAGGCGAGAGGCAGGACAGACGGGAAGGGAAGCATCACGGCAAGTCAGGCTAATTATATCAAGTGTTAATGGAAAAATGTGTCATAGTCGAGTGTTTATTTATTTCTTATTTTTTTTAAGCAGCAGTATGAGGCAAGAATTAAAGAAATGCGACAAGAGATTGAAAAACTTTGGGAAAAGAAAATTGAGTGTGTAGCAGGTTTATAGTCCCTGTGTCCCTGGTGCTTACCCTGACAACTCCTCTGTGGGGCGCGGGGACAGTAAGGCCGCGTAAGATTCTGAAAGCTTCTAAGGTGGATCGGAACTGCCACGGCCCACGCCCCCTCACCTGAAACCCTATGTCCTCCACGCCCCTCGCCGCCACGCCCCGCGCCTCCACGCCTCACCTGCGCCACCCTGCACACCTTTCAACGACTGAGGTAAGTGTATGTGTATGCAGTCATTCGAAAAACACAAAGTTTACATCAGTTATCATATCTTATTAAATTCTTGGAAACTAATATAGCGAACATAGATTTATTTCAAGGAGCATTTCATCTATTGTGCGACAGCCTTATGTGATCAATGGATAAGAAAACAATAGGAAATTAAAAGAAGTATATAGGGATAGGAGAAATTACATGGCAAAACCAAGAAGGTAGAATAGTTAATAGATAGAAATATAGTTAATAGATATTGAATATAAAGAAAAAAACACTCATCTCCATATTAATCATTTTCCGAAGATTTCTTAGGCCACAGTACAATCATAACAACCTATGAAACCCTTGATTTAAAAGTATATTCTGTAATGAATGTATCAATTTATATGAGATACATTTATTCTGGTAAGTGGCTAGATGGGTTGTAGCATATGGACCTTAATTTGTATAGACTTTCGAGGGTCCTGCTAACCCCTTGAGGTCCAGAACGTAATTTCCATCGTAATTTGACCACCATTAGATGACTTTAGTGAATGTAAGCAATATTTTATAGATATGACCTGTTTAGTATCCTTGTCGACTAACTAATTTGGTATATTCAGCTACTTTTCGTAATTTTATGGGTAACAACAGATAATATTTTATAGCCAAGGAAAGATCTGGGCGTGAAGGGGTTAAGGGGAAAAAGACCCCGGCAAGCTCTCTATCCACCAGTCAGTCTAATTGTTTATATAATTTTGAAGTTTCAGTTGATTTTTTTCCTATAACTTGGGATATTCTGGTTTGTCTTATTTTACTTTTACTGTGATTAAAAAAGCTGTAACCTTCATTTTCATTGGACATAACCAGTTTATTTTTATTATTTATTCAGGTATGTGGTGGCAAGATGGGTCGTAGCATAGGATGGACCTTAATTTGTATAGACGTTCGAGCTTCCTGTTAACCCCTTCACGCCCAGATCTTTCCTTTGCTATAAAAAATTGTATGTTGTTAGCCATAAAATAACGACAAGTAACTAAAAATACCAAATTAGTTAGTGGACAAGGATACTAAACAGGTCAGATCTATAAAAACATTGCTTATATTCATTAAAAATCGTCTAATGGTAGCCAAATACAATGAAATTACGTTATGTGGCCACAAGGCGGTTATTTATTGTATAGACTGTCGAGGGACCTGGTTAAAATGGATTCAGAAGAGATAAGCAAACCAACCTGTTAACACCACAGAGCGGACATGCCCACCTAACCCCCACAGCAGGGGACATTGCCCCACCTAACACCACAGAGGGACAATTGCTCCACCTATCTTATGTTTGTCTCTATCATTTCCCTCTTGCCTCCCCTGTACTGCTGTCGTTTTCTGTTCAGCTATCACGCTGTTCAGAGGTGGGCAAGGCACGAACACGAGGGCCATTCGCCTATTATATGCGAATCAACACGAATGGAACGGGAGGGAGTGATGGCTTTGCTCCACGTGGAGTGATTACAGCGGCAGGTGGGTGGCGCGGTGTTGATGTGTTTTATCGCGCTCTTGATGTCTTTGTGTGTTTGTGGTGAGTATTTGTTTGTTTGTCACTGTCACACATTTGTATATATGCCAAACAAGTCTTTTTTTAATCCACAATATATTATTGGGGTCACCTAGTAAGATATTTAGATTTTTTTTCTATTTTGGTCAGTTTAGAATTATTGTGTGGACTGTCAGTGAGACTCAAGTATTAATGGATCCACACTGAGTTTCTTCATAAGGTTGTCACCTACGCTAGAAATCTACAGCATGACGCGTGTCGCTAACGAAAGGAGATACTGACGTCACTAACACCTCTCTTTTTATATCGATGTGTCTCTGTTTTCTTGATTATTTATCAACTATTTATTTAACTTGTATTCATTGTTACTAAGGGTTTTTTTAAAGATATGATTCCGTCCATAAGAAATGTTTGCTTTAGAGAACTGAGTGTATCTTACTCGCAGGTTATTCCTTCCGTCACACGTAGACCAGATGCAATGTGATGTTCCCAATGATGATTGCCCATCCGTTAAGCATGGGCCAGTTAAACAAAGTAAACATATTGATGCCTAGAGACAGATAGACACAGAGAGATACCACCAAGTGAGAGAGAGACGAGAGAGAGAGATGAAGGGAGATGAGAGAGAGAGGAGCCGAGAGGAGATGAGAGAGAGAGAGAGAGAAGAGACGATGAAGAGAGAGAGAGAGAGAGAGAGGAGGGGAGACGAGAGGGACCAGGATGAGGAAGAGAGAGAGAGAAAGAGGAAAAACTGACGAAGTGTAGACCCATGAGACGAATCTTATGGGGGGGGGGGCTCTACATGAACTCCCTCTCTTTCCCTCTCTTATTCTCTACTACTAAATCATGTATTGGCTGTCTGTGCCTGCCCTTCTTTCCTTCTTTACTCTGCCCTTATTACATATGTTCTCTTGTTTTTTCTTCCGCCTTCGCAGAAGGCTAAACAGAGGTAAGCAGTACGTGTTTGGAAGGAAAGAAAAAAAAATTTATAGAGGTGGTGACCGTAAGATGGGTAATAAAAAGTAATGAAAAAGCTACACGAGAAAGGATATCACGAAAAAACCAATAACAACAACAACAGGTAATACAAATCCCTGTTAAGTGATGTGTTGAAGGATACATAAATGATTCACGATTAATACAAATAAACGAGTGAGCAAGATAATCTGATAAAAAAAGCAACTCACACCTGCCTGCGAACGGAAGTCTAGCCTGAGTCTTCCGTGGAGGTGAGAAACGAGCCACGAGTCCACAAGTCTCTACCGCAATAACACTTTAGTCGACACCTGCACTAATGTCGCCAGGTGCCTATATTAGAATTTTGCATCATACAGATTGGCAGGTACCATTAAAGAGGCATGCACAGTAGTTGTTTCGATTATATACGTGTCTTCAGTGGCACAGTACAAGCTGTAGCAGATGCTAATAATTTGTAGCTATTCACATCTAAAATTCGGCTGCGCGACATTAGTGCGTGGCGACTATAGTGGTTCATGAGCGTAAGACATTACCAATGTTTTCTTAAGGTTTAAACCAAAACAACATAAAAACTTGCTCGAAGAATGAATCCTGAAGTGTCTAAAACTTAAGAAATCATAAGACGTTGTGTGGTCAAGCAAAATCTAATGAAGTGTCGAAAATCTAGATTTATTACGTACTATTGTCAAAGTAGCGGCTGGGTTTTTTTTACCTCTTCAAAACATTAATGGCGAGCAGGAGGAAAAAAAATGAAGATAAGGACGAGAATGCTTCAGATTTGAGTGTCAAAAAGGTATGAAGGGATGGAGATACCGTGCAAACTTGGTCATGTTTATTTTTGGGTTTTGGAGTGTATAAGAGAGAGAATGCGAGACATGGTCGTGTGTAACAGGGTCTTGGGAAAGCGAGGGGCCTATATACACGTAAATATAAGCTAAAAACAGCATGACGTAACATTACATGATAGAGAGAGAGGCAGGAAGAAAGTCATGCAATGAGAGAGGGAGGGAGGCACTGTTGTTAGAAGTAAAGAACATAAAAAAATATCCGAAAAAAAATGTGAAACGTAGTCTGAAGTACCAGAGACACAAAAAGAGAAAACTCAGTCTAAAACAGGTAGACAGGGTTATTGAGACATTTCCAACCCCCTATTCATCCTAAAGTATACTTAGCGACGCCCAAGGAAAAAGGTTAAAGAGGAGAATGGCAAGGAGGAAAAGACGGAGAGGATAAATAAGAGAGAGAAAGAAGAGGAGGATACTTGTTACAAAGGATACAAAACATCAAAATTGGTCCGTGCGAAGCTGCTCCAAGGATATATTTGAACCTCCTATAGGAAAAGACGAAGGCTCCTCCCCACCCACCATTAACATAAACTTGTGGGAACACATGAAATAATGCAAAAGGTACCTTGAAGCAGGAAAAAAAGGGAAATGGAATGTGAATAGGAAAAGATCAAAGAATTAGAAAAAGAGGAGAAGGAAGGAAGAAAAATAAATAAATAAGAGGAGTACACAAGAAAAAGAATTAAACTAGTGACTCTATAATACTGTTGGCAGGAAAATGAAGGAAAACAGAAAAAGGATTTATGAAGAAAGAGAGAAGAAGGAAATCAAAGAAATGAAAAGATAGGAAAGAAAATGTCCTGGTACCAATAACATAGATAAGAAAGAAAGAGGAGAAAATAAATGAAATTGAAGAGATAGGAAGAGAAACATATCAAAGGGTTTGCCACACATAACATAAATAACGTAACACAAAAAGTTCCAAGCTATTATAAGGGATTTACCTGACCACGACCACGCTGCCTGACCTAGCTAGTGCAGTGACCTCTCTATGACCCGATGGCGACGAAAAGAAACGGGGAGATGGAACACTGTGAAGTCATACTTCAGGTGAAAAAAACGTGTAGCACCAGCTAATCATAACCCCCCCCCACCACACGTACCCACATTACACACAGTCACACACACACAAAAAAAAAAACACACACACACACACACACATTATAAAAAACACACAACACACACACACACACACACACACACACACACACACACAACACACACACACACACACACACACACACACACACCACACCCACACACACACACACACACACACACACACACACACAAACACACAAACACCACCCACACACACAACCACACCACCACACACACAACTCACACACCACACACACCACACACACACACACACACACACACACACACACACACACACACACACACACACACACACACACCACACTCACACACACACACACACACACACACACACACTCACACACACACACACCACACACACCACACAAACACAAACACACACACACACACACACGAAATGAAAGGAATAAAGAAGACAAAAATAGAGATATATGTGTAAAAAATATATGATAAGGGTGTGTGTGTATGTGTGTGTGTGTCGGTGTGTGTGTGTAAGTCACCCATCTCTTGTCAACACGAGCCGGATCCGCGATCGGCCATGTTCAACCCCAGTTCCTCCTCCCGGAGCGAGCTTCGATGTGGAACCGGCTAAACAAAGAAGGCGCACCAATGTCTATCCACTTGACCATCGTAGCGGGGTGTTTGTGGTTTTCTCTTGTAGTGATGATACCACAAGAAGTGGGTTCCAAGATGAACCATAAACAACTCCAAGCTGGCGTGTTGTTCCTAACTCCGAGCTGTCTGCAGGGAAGTTGACCCCGTAATCATGAAAGCCCTTTCAGGAGTATATAATCTTTTGTGATATTCACAATGTAGTGCTCATCGAGGAAGAAATGGAATTTGAAGTCAAGGACAACATGGAAGACTCCGATCCTCCAGCAATTACGAAGAGACCCAAGAATCAAAGTGAGGACGAAAGACACAGAAGACAATGACAACGAAGAGGTGCGTAGCACACACGTAGGGAACAGTGCGCCGTTCCCCTGATAACGGAGGCCAGTTACGGGATACCTGGGCCCCGGAGAACCCGGGCGAGGGCGGCGTTGGACTCCGTCAGGCAGGTAGTCTACAAAGGGAGTAAGTGACGCCATTGCCAAGCAGCCCTCGACGGTGGGTCATTCCAGTCGCGCTGTGAGAGGGTCGAATGATGATAGGAGCGAATGGTGCCGGCGGAGTCCCTAAAGCTCCTAGCCATTGTGCGCGAACCCTCCCACGCTGGTGCAGGAGTTCGTCGGCCCAAACCTACGAAAAGTTCGTCAAAAATTGTTCAAACTAGAGTTTTTGGAATACCTGATTAGTATCAGTGAGACTTTTGGGGGAGTTTCACGCCAAGGGCGTTTGCCCACAACGACTCTAAAGTGGAATAACATCACCTTCCACCGAGCACGTCAGTGCTCCCGAGTTCCCACCATCATGACCTTTGGGTGGGCCTGTCGCGCCGGGGAAGTGCCTCTGTGATGAGTGCTGGGGCGGGAAGGTGGAGGACTGCCTGCTGGGTGGACTTGTGCTGGACTACGAGGATGGACGAAAACAGACAACGAGGACGTGTGAGGGAGAAAAAAACGGAGGAGAAGATGAATGAGAGATGAAGTTGAGGCGTGACGAAAAATGAGAATGAAGACGAGGATGAAAGAAGATAAGACGAGAAGAGAAGAACACCTCGGACAAACGCGTGGATGGCTCACGAGGTGTGGTCACGAAGGCTGTGTTGTCCTCCGGGGACGTGTACAGCTTCGGACTTGCTGGATCTGTGATGGTGGCTTGTGAACGAACCTTCCTGACGGCCGCCCCCTGGGGAAGCTGGCAGAGGCTTGTGCTAGGGCCAAGAAACCGGCGAGTCGTCCCGCCATCAGCAGGTCGTGGAAATCATCGCTCGCATCATCACTTTGTTGAATCCGCAGGAAACTGAGCCAAATATGATGAGGATGAAGATGAGCATGGACGGAAGATGAGGATTTGAAGACGAAAATGAGGATGAAGTTGAGCATGAGAAGATGCGGATGAAGACGAAGAGAGATGAGGATGGAAGATGGCATGATGAGATGAAGGAAGAAAGACGAGGAGAAGAAGATCAGACGAGGAGGATGAAGACACATCGGGAGCAACACAGTGGATGGCTCCCGTGGGGAAGCTGGCAGAGCTGTGCAGGGCCAGGACCCGGCCAGTCGTCCCGCCTCACCAGGTCGCGGGAAAACCGTCGATCGCCTCATCACTGCTGTTGACTCCCCCAGGAAACTGGCCAAACATTTGAACTCGAGGATTGAAGCGGTGACACACCAAGACTTCGTCCCGAGATTTCATCGAAATCAACATTGTTATCTTACAACCCCAACAAGGAAAACGTGACCTTTTATGTTTAATAGAAGCATACGGAATAAATTGCATGATTCTTTATTGAATGTGTTGGCTTAGGATTTCGATATATTAAAAAAAAAAAAAAAAAAAAAACCCGCACGGGTCTTCTGTATTGACTTATGATTTTTCTACGGACTTGTGATTATGATATAATGATACTAAAATGAATGTGCGGTTGTGTGTGTGTGTCGTGTGTGTGTGTGTGTGTGTGTGTGTGTGGTGTGCGTGCGTGTGTGTGAGTGTGTGTGTGTGTGTAGTGGTGTGTGTGGGTTGGGTGTATGTGTGTGTAGCGTGTGTGTGTGTGTGTGTGCCGCATGTGCGTCGTGTGTGTGTGTGTAAAGCAGGCAGCATCCCGAGTTAATGACAAACGATAATGATTACCACCTTAAGGGCCGGCAAATCGAATATAAACTAAAAAATGACTTGAAAGAAATATCAACCTATACATCCATCAACTTTTTTGTCAATGTGGAAATGTATTTGGTTTTAAGTCAAAGGCACTATTAGCCGCGAGTGTCTGAAAATGAGGTATTTCTCGAAGAGGAATGTTGTTGCCGCCGCCTCTGGAGGCTCGCACCAATTCTTAGGTGATTACGAGTTTGAGCGCCCCGAAGGCTCGTGAGCCTCGGGATACGGGATTTTTCTCACTTAAGGCGGCCGACCCGGGACCATCCCGGGGACCGTCACGCTTTTTTTCAGCGAGCCTTATATCTTTGGAAATCCCGCTTCCGATTGACAAGCTGGTCTTCGCCATCTGATAGCCACATTCAATCCCTATTTGTGTTGACATGTTTTGTCTCACGTGAGGGGTCAGTATGGCGACGTGGCGCGTTGCGCGTGAGGGGCGTAGACAACGTTATTCTTGCTAACTGATGAAAGTACAGCGTACGACTAAGTTGAAATTGGGTGTGGTTGAGACACACACCTAGCAATGTAATACAGTCAAACTCCGGGTGACGCGCACAGTGCGCACGTGCGGCGTGGGTTTCTACGGTGACTCGCTCGTCCCTCGCCGATAAGGCGTCGTCTGGTTTAAACAGTTACTGAAAAATAGGACAGTCATAACTTTCCATCTGCTTATCTTTAGGTATAAGGATATCTTGACAAAAAAACAGTAAGATTATTAACTGTCCAAAGCTTGAAGGACACAAGATTCAGGAATTAAACTCAACAGTTGCTATAATTTTTACCAACTCAATAATCTAACCACTAAAAAAGTCACATCGTATTCTTCCCGTTCTGAGCGGCGTGTGTTGGCTGTGAGGGCCTTCTGGGCTCCATTGCACCGCACACCACTCCACATGGTCCCCATCATTGTAACCCCCCTCTATCATCTTCCTACCGCGTGTGTTGCATAGTACGGGGCGTGACACGTGGTTCCTCTGGACATACACATTGCGTGCTGTCAAATCAAAGGTGGTTACAATGTGAAGCGTCTCCAAGGGTTTCATGATGTGGCAAATCGAAAATCAATCACAGGCTTAAGGTTGTCACGACTCTCTACACAGCATGACGCGGTGAGTCGCTGTAAACGAGAGGAGGAAGTGGTTTCTGGGGTCACTAACATTCTCTGTATTGCTATTGCCTTGTATTTTTTGTTTCGTTGATTTACTGTTATCATTACTCAACCCCTTCACGCCCAGGATCTTTTCCTTTGCTATAAAAAAATGTATGTTGTGGAGCCAAAGATTACGAAAAGTAACTAAAATAATACCAAATCGTTTAGTGACAAGGATACTAAAACCAGGTCATAGCTATAAAATATGCTTATATTAACTAAAAATCGTCTAATGGTACCCAAATTCCCCCCCCCCCCCCCCATATGGAAATTACGTTCTGGGCTCAGGGGGTAAGATGTGATTCCGTTCATGAGAATGTTTGCATTAGAGAATGATGTATCTAAGCCGCCGCACTGGACGGCGGTTGACTGGTGTAACGGCGAATCCGTGTCCTAATCGAATTAACGAGTTATTAATATTCCGTGAGTCACTTCTTCTTCGCTAGAAAAAATTCTTCAATTAGTGTGCCCTGGCTCCCTTGCCATGATATATAGACCCACATACACCAACACTCGTATATCCCGCATAGAAGCCTTCCCTTCCTAGAGAGTGTGTACCGTGGGCCTAAATATCAGTAATCTTGATAGTTTGGTTGGCCTTATTTGATATATTATATCCAAGTACTGCTTTATAGTCACGTTTGTATCCCATTACTAGTGACGTATTGGTTGGTTACTATGTTCGCTGGGAATGAATCCTTTATTCTTGTAAACTAACTGCACGTGTGATGTATTCACTGCAATGTGTTCTTGGAGAGCATTGAAAAGCGTATAGCAACGGTGACTTATTATTCCTGAAGCTTGTACCTTTCAAGCTGTTTGGACACGTTAGTTGAATATTTACTTTTGTTTGATCAAAAATATCCTTTTACATGAAGAAAAACAGATGAAAAGCTAGACATTCTATTTTGCAGTAAAACTGTTAAATCGTATTACCTGAGAATCGGTGCGAGCCTCCAGTACATACACAGTGCTTTATAAATGTCTTGTCCTACTTGTAAGAGCGGGTCATGTCGAGATTACAAGATGCTGTTTGAGCCTCTGCATGATTAACAACTTTTATTCGCCTTATCAATAGACTGGATATCAACAGTTCTGGCATCCATTATGACTTAGATAAATATGATTCTTGGATCCTATCTAGACAATTTGCATGGTACCAACACGAGGTTATGACGATACAAATGCTACCACGCCGAACCCAAGTGGCAGTGACTGGGATCGAACAGATGGGACGATGCATGGAAGCCAGTCCCACCACTGAGCCACCCAGACGGGGCTTCCTATGCTAGAAAAGGCCATGAGCATATCGGGAACCATGTTTGTAAACGTGGACCATAATGAATGATGTGTTTTAGGTATGTCGTGTTAGATATATCATTACAAAATAGTTGTTCCTCGAAAGTTTGGCCAATTATTAGCATAAAGTAGAGTGATTAATGACGTTGCCGGCTTGGTGCGTGGGACTTAGTGGTTTGTGTTGGATACGATACACAGTGTTTCTATCGTACGAACGTGTATTCTGTTTTGTATTGATGGATGAAAGGATATGAGGGAAAGATTCCAACATGTACCAGACACAAAAAAACAACGGGATATTTTTAGGAGACAACACCATGAATATTACAATACCGACAGCAGTTGATTCTACTTTACTTGGTTAACATTATACAAAACCTATATTACACCTCCCCCCGTCTTACCCTACCTGACCTCCCCCTCTGACCCTACCGACCCCGACAACAACCAAGAACAGAATTACGTATCATGAAAGGTTTCAAAGTCCCCAGTGCTGAATATCCACGAACAAAAGATGCAAAAAGCTGGATAGCGGTAAATTTAATCGCATTATTTATTAAAGTAATGGATTAAAGTTACCCGCTAATACAAGATTTTTTGCATCTTTGTTCTTGGATATCAGCCACTGGGGGACTTTGAAACCTTTCTGATACGTAATTCTTTTCTTGCGTGTCGAAATCAATAAAATTCTTCTTTCTTGTTTTGAGTGTGTGAAATAGGTGAACCTCAAAGCTTCTACCATCCTGGAATTAAGTCTGTGGTCTATTTTATTGATTTATTTTGCTGCGCGACCAACTGTCAACTCCCTTCTATGTGTTAACGACTTTTTTGTTCGGGGAGATTTTACATAAAGAAAAGAGAGAGAGAGAGAGAGGAGAGAGAGGAGGAGGGAGAGGAGAGAGATAATTTTCTCACTTAAGCGGCCGACCCGACCATCCGACCGTCACGCTTTCAGGAGTTATATCTTTGGAATCCGCTTCCGATGACAAGCGGTCTTAGCCCATCTGATAGCCCCATCAATCCCCTATTTGTGTTTGACATGTTTGTCTCAGTGAGGGGTCAGTATGGCCGTTGGCGCGTGCCGCGTGAGGGGCTCAGACAAACGTTATCTGCATAGCTGAGAAACAGCCTGTACCGATAAGTTGAAATTTGGTGTGTGGTTGAGAACACACACCTAGCAATGTCATACAGGTCAAAACTCCGGGTGACGCCGCACGTGCGCACGTGCGGCGGGTTTCTCGGGCTCGCTCGTCCCTCGCCGATTAAGGCGTCAAACTGGTTAACAGTTACTGAAAAATAGAAACGTCATAACTTTCATCTGCTTATCTTTAGGTATAAGGATATCTTGACAAAAACAACAGTAAGATTATTTAAACGTCCAAAGTTGAAGGACACAAGATTCAGGAATAAAAAACTCAACAGTGCTATAATTTTACCACCTCAATAATCTAACCACCTAAAAACGTCCAATCGTATTCTTCCCCGTTCTGAGCGGCGTTGTTGGCTTGTGAGGGTCTTTCTGGGCTCCCTTTGGCCACCCCACCACCACCCACCATGGTCCCCTCATTGAAACCCCCCTCTTCATCTTCCTACGCGTGTGTTGCATAGTACGGGCGTGACACGTGGTTCCTCTGGACATACCGCATTGCGTGCTGTCAAATCAACAGGTGGTACAATTGAAGCGTCCCCAAAGGGTTTAGTTTGTGGTCAAATCGAAATCAATCACGGGCCCTTAAGGTTGTCAGGGACCTTTTTACACAGCATGACGCGTGAGTCGCTGTAACGAGAGGAGGAAGTGGTTCTGGGGTCACTAACATCTCTGTATTGATATTGCCTTGTATTTTTTGTTTTCGTTGATTTACTGTTATATTTACTCAACCCCTTCACGCCCAGATCTTTCCTTTGCTATAAAAAAAATGTATGTTGTGGAGCCATAAGATTACGAAAAGTAACTAAATATACCAAATTCGTTAGTCGACAAGGATACTAAACAGGTCATAGCTATAAAATATTGCTTATATTAACTAAAAATCGTCTAATGGTACCCAAATTGCAATGGAAATTACGTTCTGGGTCTCAGGGGGTTAAGATGTGATTCCGTTCATGAGAATGTTTGCATTAGAGAATGAGTGTATCTAACCCGCCTCACTGGCAGGCGGTCTGACTGTGTAACTGGCGACTCCGTGTTCCTAATCGAATTAACGAGTTATTAATATTCCGTGAGTCACTTCTTCATTCGCTAGAAAAAATCTTCCAATTAGTGTTGCCATGGCTCCCTTGCATGATATATACACCCACATACACCAACACTCGTATCCCGCATAGAAGCCTTCCTTCCTAGAGAGTGTGTCCCGTGGGCCTAAATATCAGTAATCTTGATAGTTTGTGTTGGCGTTATTGATATAATTATTCCAAGTACTGCTTTATTAGTCACGTTTGTATCCCATTTACTAGTGACTGTATTGTTGGTTACTCTGTTTCGCTGGCATGTAATCCTTATTCTTGTAAACTAACGCACGTGTGATGTATTCCACTGCACTGTGTTCTTGAGAGCATTGAAAAGCTATAGCAACGGTTGACTTATTATTCCTGAAGCTTGTACCTTTCAAGCTTTGGACAGTTTGAATAATTTTACTTTTGTTTGATCAAAAATATCCTTTTACATGAAGATAAACAGATGAAAAGCTATGACATTTCTATTTTGCAGTAACTGTTAAATCGATTACCTGAGAATCGGTGCGAGCCTCCAGTACATACACAGTGCTTATAAATGTCTTGGTCCTACTTGTAAGAGCGGGTCATGTCGAGATTACCAGCTGCTGTTTTGAGCCTCTTCATGATTACAACTTTATCGCCTTATCAATAGACTGTCATATCAATAGTTCTGCATTCATTATTGACTTAGATAAATATGATTCTTGGATCCTATCTAGACAATTTTCAGGTACCAACACCGAGGTTATTGACGATACAAATTGCTACCACGCCAGAACCCAAGTGGCAGTGACTGGGATCGAACGCTGGGACGATGCATGGAAGCCCAAGTCTCAACCCACTGAGCCACCCAGACGGGCTTCTATGCCTAGAAAATGGCCATGAGCATATCGGGAACCTGTTTGGTAACGTGGACCATAATGAATGATGTGTTTTCAGGCTATGTCGTGTAGATATATCATTACAAAATAGTTGTTCCTCGAAAGTTTGGCCAATTAGTTAGCATAAAGTAGAGTGAATTAATGAGTTGCCGGCTTGGTGCGTGGACTTAGTGGCTTTGTGTTGGGATACGATACACAGTGTTTTTCTGTACGTAACGTGTATCTGTTTTGTATTGACTGTATGAAAGGATATGAGGGAAAGATTACCAACATGTACCAGACACAAAACAAGGGATATTTTTAGGATGACAACACATGAATATTACAATACCTTACAGCAGTGATTCTATACTTTACTTGGTTACATTATACAACCCTATATTACCCCTCCCCCCTTCTTACCCTACCTGACCTCCCCCTCTGACCCTACCTGACCCCGACAACAACCAAGGAACAGAATTACGTATCAGAAAGGTTTCAAAGTCCCCAGTGCTGAATATCCAAGAAACAAAAGATGCAAAAAGCTGTATTAGCGGTAAATTTAATCGCATTATTTATTAAAGTAATGCGATTAAATTTACCGCTAATACAGCTTTTTGCATCTTTTGTTTCTTGGATATTCAGCACTGGGGACTTTGAAACCTTTCTGATACGTAATTCTTTTTCTTGGTTGCGAAATCAATAAAATTCTTCTTTCTTGGTTTTGAGTGTGAAATATGTAACCTCAAAGTTCTACCATCTGGAATTAAGTCTGTGTTGTCTATTTTTATTGATTATTTTTCTGCGCGACCAACTTGTCAACTCCCTTCTTATTGTGTTAACGACTTTTTGTTGGGGAGAATTTTACATAAGAAGAAAAGAGAGAGGAGAGAGAGAGAGAGAGAGAGAGAGAGAGAGAGAGAGAGAGAGAGAGAGAGAGAGAGAGAGAGAGAGAGAGAGAGAGAGAGAGAGAGAGAGAGAGAGAGAGAGAGAGAGAGAGAGAGAGATTCATAGATAAGAGAATCGGTAATAACACCAAAGCATTAATATGATAACTTGTGTTGGAGATGGAGGAGAAAGTTAGTAATGCGAGTAAGTGAAGCTTGTGATTGAAGCCTCACAGACAGGCAAGGAGGCTCGGAGACAGGTAGGGAAGACCATTAACCCCTTGAGGCCCAGAACTAATTTCCATTGTAATTTGGCAACCATTAGACCATTTTTAGTGGATATAAGCAATATTTTATAGATATGACCTGTTTAGTATCCTTGTCGACTAGCTAATTTGGTATATTCAGTTGATTTTCGTTATTACGGGCGAGCCCGAAGGGCTCGTGAGTCCTCACTGATACGGGATTTTTCCGGGATAAGCGGCCAACCCGACCCGACCGACCATCACGCTTTTCAGGAGCTTATATCTTTGGAATGCTGCTTCCGATTGACAAGCGGTCTTCACCATCTGATAACCCCACTCAATGCCTACAGTTTCATTGTAAAAAGGCAAAGGTAAATGGAGTTTAGATGACAACAGACAAATTTCCTTGCTATCGGGTTTCTACGGGCTCGCTCGTCCTTCGCCGACTAAGGCGTCTTACTGGTTTTATGGCTCGACAACATATATTTTTTTAAAGCAAAGGAAAGATCTGGGCGTGAAAGGGTTAATGTGTATGTGTGTGTACCCTCATGAGTCGCTACCAATTGGGAAAGATTAGTATTTGTGAATGGTAAATGAGGGTATTGAAGCAGTATGAAGGATTGTTGCAGTGATGAGGACGAATGGAGGAGGAGAAGGGGAGATTTTGTCATGCTGGAGATGAGTGTGAAGGAGAATAGGAAGAAGGGGAGATTTTGTCATACTGGAGATGAGTGTGAAGGAGAATAGGAAGAAGAAGGGGAGATTTTGTCATACTGGAGATGAGTGTGAAGGAGAATAATAATAAGAAGGGGAGTTTTTGTCATACTGGAGATGAGTGTGAAGGAGAATAGGAAGAAGCAGGGGAGATTTTGTCATACTGGAGATGAGTGTGAAGGAGAATAAGAAGAAGAAGGGGAGATTTTGTCATACTGGAGATGAGTGTGAAGGAGAATAAGAAGAAGAAGGGGAGATTTTGTCATGCTGGAAATGAGTGTGAAGGAGAATAGGAAGAAGAAGGGGAGATTTTGTCATGCTGGAGATGAGTGTGAAGGAGAATAAGAAGAAGAAGGGGAGATTTTGTCATACTGGAGATGAGTGTGAAGGAGAATAGGAAGAAGAAGGGGAGATTTTGTCATACTGGAGATGAGTGTGAAGGAGAATAGGAAGAAGAAGGGGAGATTTTGTCATACTGGAGATGAGTGTGAAGGAGAATAAGAAGAAGAAGGGGAGATTTTGTCATACTGGAGATGAGTGTGAAGGAGAATAGGAAGAAGAAGGGGAGATTTTGTCATACTGGAGATGAGTGTGAAGGAGAATAGGAAGAAGAAGGGGAGATTTT
>JACEEZ010014400.1:65000-70000 GCA_016584305.1 Chionoecetes opilio
GGTGTTTAAGGGGGCGTGGTTTAAGGGTGTGCGTGTCTAAGGGGGCGTGGGTTGAGAGGACGTGTGTTTAAGGTGGCGTGGGTTAAAGGGGCGTGTGTTTAAGGTGGCGTGGGTTAAGAGGGCGTTGTCAAGGGGGCGTGGGTAGGGGGGCGTAGGTTAAGAGGACGGTGTTTAAGGGGGCGTGGATCAAAGGGGCGTGGGTTAAGGGGGCCTGTATTTAAGGGGGCGTGGGTTAGGGGCGTGTGTTTAAGGGGGCGTGGGTTAAGGGGGCGTGTATTTAAGGGGGCGTGTGTATAAGGGGGCGTGGGTTATGGGGGCGTGTGTTTAAGGGGGCGTGGATTATGGGGGCGTGTGTTCAAGCGGGCGTGGGTTAGGGTGTGCATGTCTAAGGGGGCGTGGGTTGAGAGGACGTGTGTTTAAGGTGGCGTGGGTTAAGGGAGTGTGGGTTAAGGGGGCGTGGATTAAGGGGGCGTGGGTTAGGGGGGCGTGTGTTTAAGGGGGCGTGGAGGGTGATGTACGGTAGGATGGAGAGGAATGAGTGTTAGACGTTGCGGTTGGGTCGGAAGGGCTTAAGAATGGAGGGTAAGCAAAGGTCATTAAGTGTTAAGAAATATTTAGATAATGAAAAATGATCAAGTAAAAGTTTGTCATGGTCTAGTGCAGCGGTCGGAAACCTGCGGCTCCGGAGCCGCATGCGGCTCTTACAAGAGACTTGTGCGGCTCCTGTCACCTACTTAAAGATATCCAAATTATCGTAAAAAAATGAGATAAAATATTGGCCTAGATAGCCGCAGTACAATAGTGTCTGACCCAGGTCTTAGGTCTCTAGGAAAATATTGGGATGAATTCTTGTACTTATTAATATTATTATCATCATTATTATTGTTATTATTATTATTATTACTATTATTATTATTATTATTATTATTTTTATTATTATTATTATTATTATTATTATTATTATATTATTATTATTATTATTATTATTATTACATGCATTTTCCTTTATTTTTTAGTTTATATACCTCCTTTATAAGTAAGTGATAAAAAGAGGAACATTTTAGTGTTTCGTAATTTCATTCATAATTTACACTGCGGCTCCATCAGCACTGCTTTTCTGCCAAGTTTGAAGAAACTGGTTCTTCTCGAATTCTGGGTTGCCGACCTCTGGTCTAGTGGATATTTTTGAAGCATATAAAGTGTTGGGTATTTTACTGTACCATGATTTGGCTATGGATCACATGATGGACTGGTAGAGAGTCATACATGAATGGCAGGAATCAAAAGAAGAGGGATCACGTTACTTGCCTCCCATGAATCAATTCTTGTGCTCGAAAATCTCTTTGAATTTAAAAGTCAATGCCAGCCATGATTGTTTATGATTGAGACTATATTGTTTATAATAGAGGGTGTGTCGTTTTTGTAGAGGCTGTATTAGATATGACAGATGCTTATTGGTTATGATATGACAGATGCTTTAATGGTTATGACAGGTGCTGTGTTGTTTGTAGTGAATTAATTGTTTATGGTAGGGGCTGTATTGGTATATGACAAACTATTGCGAAAGGAAGATAAAGAGTATAGAGACAGCAAAATTTGTTCCAGTGGATGCCTTCTATAAAACTAAAAAGTGCCATTTACCAAAACTTAATACATTCTTTAAATAAACAGAATAATAATGGGAATGAAAACCTTGCATGGAGTAGTACTTGATGTTTAAAGTGATTAGACTAAACAGCAAAAGATAAATAAATATAAAAGACTTAAGGAACAGCGCAGCTCTCGCAATGTAAAAAAATTCAGGTTCAGATAAAGTTTGTAGGTATGAAAAAATGCATTTTTAAGTATCTATAATTCCTGAAATAAAATAGAATTCAAAGACAAAGAATCTTAAGAAAAAACCCATACTTTGATGGTTTGCAAATCACGTGTATTAAGGAGTTTCGTACAATATGTTTAATTTCCTTACACAGACGCACTCGGGACAAAATTGTGTAAAGAAAAAAAGATCCATCTGTATAAAGAAGCATGTCATTCTGAAAGACAAGAAATTTTTTAATTGTGAAATATGCAGAAGCTCCACCTATTGTGCTAGCAGCTAGAGGGAAACATTGGTGGCAGGGGCGATGTAACAAAAAAAACTGTTCTGAGTAATGTTTTTTTCTTCAGCCGAGCAGGGATTCCCATTGATGCCATTGTTGTTACGTAGACACGGCACAGATAGCGGGCACTTGAGGAGCATCGCTGAATGTGAACCTTTGACCGAAAGTAAAGCACGAAAAGTCCAAAATACAACACTAAATTATATTTCTTCATACAAAGGCATGCCACATGGACGCCTGTTGGGTCTGCCCGCTCCCTTGTATTCATTTTCCACCCATATTTTGCTTTGTATCACCCAGCTTGTATGAATCCTATGTGAACGCAGACACTAACACGGCTGTAGCTATAGGGATCATAAACACTCACTATAGTGGTCACAGCAAGCTAAAATAAAATATGATAATAGTGAAACAAATACATGGAAGAAAGGACAAGAAGAGTTCGAGAAGACTGCCAGCACGGCATCTGATTCCCTGAAACCTTTATTAGAGCCCATGGCATAGTGTTAGTGTGACGGGTGGAGCCATGGACGGTAAATAGAGACATCCAAGTGTACAAAAATATGAAAAATAAGATACCCGGCATAGAGGAAAGCTGTAGCCTTGGATGGAGAGAATGCAAGATACAATGAAATAATGCATTCGTGAACGTTATAGTATAGAGCAATGTGGTCCAACTACGGGCTAGAGGCCCACAGGTCGATATTTTGTTGCCTCAAGCACTCAAGCACTAGACCGACTGCCTCCTTCACCAACACTGCTTTGCTTCCCTTCTCTTGACGGCAGCGGTGCCGCGCCAGGATCTGCCGTGCCCCGGTGAACACCACCACGAGCACACCGAACACACCCACCGCCACCTCACACACGGCCACCACGAACCTGAACACAGACGCCTTGTGCTCCTGCTCGGCCTCCTCCTTGTGTTACTGCTCGGCCTCCTCCTTGTGTTACTGCTCGGCCTCCTCCTTGTGCTCCTGCTCGGCCTCCTCCTTGTGTTACTGCTCGGCCTCCTTGACCTGCCTCTCCTGGCAGGCCCACACGTTCCTTCATGCCCACCACCAGGGGCACCGCACTCCGCCAGGCGTCACCGACGGGGAAGACACACTCGGCCAGGGGGTTCCTTGCGGGGGCCAGCCACGAGGCGGCGACCAGGCGCTCCCTCACCTTCCCCGGCAGGGTGGTGTGGGGCCCTGCGACCCGCCACGCTCTCAACGCCTGACGCAGCTTGTCGACCTTCAGCACCAAGCCCATCAGGAGGAGGGTGATCTCCACCCACGGCAGTCAGCAGCAGGAAGTGGAGGTATCGCTGGCTGACGGAGAGGCTGTGGAGGAGCTGGGACAAGATGGATGCTCAAAGGTGGATGGCGGTGGAAGGCTACGTCCACTGAGACACAGGGTCACCGCCCAGGCCATACAGGGTCACGCGTGTTGTGTCTTGCATCGCCTAACAATACAGAGCCAAGTAACATTATTATCTATAACACCGTGCTACAACTACGGGCCCGCGAGCACTCAAACCAATATGCTGATTTATTATGTAAAATAGTATTATTGAAGTATCAAAGACTCTCAAGGTTATGTGTATATGTCAAATAATATGTATATATTTTTAGAATGACAACGTTTCTATGGAATGAGAATCACACGCCAGGACTACAATTAGTACAGACTAGGGACTCGTCCTGTACTCGTCGTGCCCCGCGTCGATCCTCATGCCAGAATGCCTCTTATCAGTCTGCCTCTCGGGCTGTTGCTGCATCACGCCGCGTGTCTAACACCAACGCTTTACAAAGAGCACAGGCAAGACTAAAAAGCTTATCGAGATATACAGTGTTTGATATTGTATTTAACGTGTGGACGCTGACAAGATCCTTTGTAACACACACACAAATCACATCTTTAAATCTCAGTATGGGTCCTAAAAAATCAATAATATATATATATATATATATATATATATTATATATTTTATGATATATAATTAAAATTATTTTTATTATAACAAAACAACACATATATACTTTCCTTTGTGGCCCTCTCCTTAAAATGAGTGCCTAAGTAACCCGCGGTGTGGGGGAGGTTGGGCCACCCTGGTATGAGAAACACACAAAAATAGTTTATTTTTACTATGAGTCACACAAACAACACCACCTTGAAGGCTATGCAGCGATAAGGTTTGCTATTCCGAGTGTGTTCAAAGTCTGTGTGGCTTGCTCGGTGTGTCACAAGATGCCAATCGATGAGGTATTAAACATTATCCATTTTTGATATCCTCTTCGTGCGCCTGAACTTCTTTAACAGCAATGGTTGTGCGGGGCCAGATACTGACTGATACTCGCTTCTTGGTTTTTTTATACACACAGAAACACACACACACAAATGAGAGAGAGAGAGAGAGAGAGAGAGAGAGAGAGAGAGAGAGAGAGAGAGAGAGAGAGAGAGAGAGAGAGAGAGAGAGAGAGAGAGAGAGAGAGAGAGAGAGAGAGAGAGAGAGAGAGAGAGAGAGAGAGAGAGAAAAAAAATATGGAATGCTAAGAAAATTTATAGTTCCCCTCTCTCTCAATACATTCCATCAATTCTCCACATCGCGCCAAGCTCCCCCAATCCCTCTTTTTTTCATTATTTCTGCTATCTTATTTTTCCTCTATCGCCTGTTAATCATTGTCGTGCTGATACGAGTAAAACGCTGGAATTTTCTTTGTGCCGCTCACAGTTACCGTGGATGCCGAGAACACTTCATATCCTTTTATTTTATAGGAAGTAACAAGGGGAGGAATGGATGTGTAGGATGAGGTGGAAATAACGAATACGGGTGAAGGCATGTACAGGTGAGGAGGAGAGGAGGAGGGAGAGGAGTTAAAAATGTACGAACACAAAAGATAAAGATGAAATAGGACA
>JACEEZ010014400.1:77500-82500 GCA_016584305.1 Chionoecetes opilio
AAATGGTATCCATGAAAAAACACACGAAAAGTTTAGCCTTTATTTTCACATTTATATACACAAAATGAAACTTTATTTTTCTTCGATATAAATCCTGCATCTGGTATCCCAACCATAACAACGAAGCTCAAGTAACATTATAGAAAAAGGAGCAGTAACGCTAGGATAGGAGGGAGAGGAAGGGGGGCTGCTCAGTGCTCGCTTCCCTCCCTGTAACACGCGGGAGAGAGAAGATCGCTAACACCACAGTCCTTAACCCCTTCACACCCAGATCTTTATTTGCTATATAAAAAAATTCGTATGTTGTTAGCCATAAAATTACGAAAAGTAACTGAATATACCAAAGTATCTAATGGTTCAAGGATACTAAACAGGTCATATCTATTAAAATATCGCTTATATTCACTCAAAACCGTCTAATGGTAGGCAAATTACAACAGAAATAACGTTCTGGGTCTCAAGGGGTTAAGAGTCCCTCGCCTCACCCCAGCAAGCGACCGGTACAGAGCCACCCACACCCACACCATGAGTACCTATTACATGTACGTGCGTATGCATGCTCGTCCCCTTTATATAGCACATTAACATTACAGCCATTCGGACCCCTTGTAACGTAAGCGTATAATTATTATGTACATACACATAGGTTCTGTAGATAATATGAACCTCACGTTTGTTAAGGCTTTTGAAAACTGATAACAGACATGTGGGTGGTGATACACAGTAAGCAGAACACACAGACACACACACACACACACACACACACACACCACACACACACACCCCACACACACACACACACACACACACACACACACACACACACACACACACCACACAGACACCATAGACACACACTCACACACACACACACACACACACACACACACACACACACACACACACACACACACACACACACACACACACACACACACACACACCCCAACACACACACACACACACACACACACACACACACACACACACACACACACACACACACACACACACACACACACACACACACACACACACACACACACACACACACACACACACACACACACACACACACACACACACACACACACACACACACACACACACACACACACACACCACAACACCACACACACACACACACACACACACACACACACACACTTCTACTCCGCACTCCTCGTCAGGATGGACAAGCCAGTCCTCGTGCCGCACGCCAGCAGCACGAACACTCTCCTCTCTTTTTTCACAGGATCTCTCTGACGGGCTCAAGCTAGTCCGTGGTCCTCCCTGCTGGAGGCCCGAGAAAACACACACACACACACACACACACACACACACACACACACACACACACACACACACACACACACACACACACACACACACACACACACACACACACACACACACACACACACACACACCTTTTAAAAGCAGACGGGAATTAGAGAGAACCTATAAACAAAGAAGCCCTGATAGCGGTGTTATGCATTCAGACTTTGACGACAGAACCATAAACATGGAAAAGGTCATCGTGAAATTTTTCATTCAAAATTATAACGTAAAATGCACTCGGTGTTATGTTGACCACTAAGAAGTAAACCGGATTTGAAAATACGTTGATGATTTTTTGTCCTCATTCGTTACAAGCAAGATATCATGGACCGTATTTACTGCAGTGAACAGAACTATCCTTATCAAATATATCCTCACGCTGCACTATACTACATATTATTTCTTATATGTAACCTACCTACCGTCAAACACTATTGTCGCCACTGCACTAATGTCGCCAGGCAAATTTTATAGGCGAATATCACGAATGTTGCATCACTACAGATTTGTATGTGCCACTAAAGACATGTACATAGACAGACAGAAGGTTTCAGAAGAAGCTATGTTTTGAATTTTTTTAAATGTCACTTCAATAGATGTGATTGCTACCAGTGGCCTGCCGTGTATGAGGATTAGAAAAGGGAAAATCTCCACACCTACGCCTGCTGCTTGTTAATCCGTGTAGTGCATCGAGGGCCACACAAGTCAAGGTCAAAACAACAATGAGGATGTAAACAATGAGGATGTAAACAATGTATTAGGAAACAATGTATGAGGAAACAATGTATGAGGAACGTGAATGAAGTGCCGTGTCTGCCATAATTATATAGACAAGGTTGTAAAAGCTGAACATTTTTTTTTTTTTTTGGTAGTTGCAGCATAACACGTGTAACGTTTATAACTTGATGGAGGTTATACAAAAGGGGGAAGGTGTTGACGACGGGACCTTTAAACCTCGTTGCGGCAACACCCCCCATGCAGGCACGGGTGTTACGCATGCACAACACGGGCCAGAGCCTTCAAAGTATTGCGTTGAGGCCAGCAAAGTGAAGTGTTGGCAGCGAAACTGAATGAAATATATAGTTTATACTTTTTGTGAGCGTTGACTTTTAGATCTGTTAGCATGTTGAAGCCTATAATGCAATGTTGATGTAACAAAGACTGACCTGTGGAATATAAGTATGTGCTTATTTATGAAAAAAATATCAGTTTTGTGAAATCACCAAAATGTGACCAACTTTGATTGACCCTACTATCGAAATACTCAGAAATATTACGTATTTATGGGACATTGATCTTTTTAATATAAACAATAGCTCTAAGGGATAATATGATAAATTACATTGTAAATATAACTTCAGAATGTACATACGTCCATGCTGGTGATTGTATTGAGCAGGACATGTTGTATGAAAAAACCCTTTTTGAAAATCAATTATCCTGCAAAGTAAAAAAAAAAAAAGTAATAATAATCTTTGAAAAGAAAATTAGTCCAAAATGGTATCCATGAAAAAACACACGAAAAGTTTAGCCTTTATTTTCACATTTATATACACAAAATGAAACTTTATTTTTCTTCGATATAAATCCTGCATCTGGTATCCCAACCATAACAACGAAGCTCAAGTAACATTATAGAAAAAGGAGCAGTAACGCTAGGATAGGAGGGAGAGGAAGGGGGGCTGCTCAGTGCTCGCTTCCCTCCCTGTAACACGCGGGAGAGAGAAGATCGCTAACACCAGAGTCCTTAACCCCTTCACACCCAGATCTTTATTTGCTATATAAAAAATCGTATGTTGTTAGATAAAATTACGAAAAGTAACTGAATATACCAAAGTATCTAATGGTTCAAGGATACTAAACAGGTCATATCTATTAAAATATCGCTTATATTCACTCAAAACCGTCTAATGGTAGGCAAATTACAACAGAAATAACGTTCTGGGTCTCAAGGGGTTAAGAGTCCCTCGCCTCACCCCAGCAAGCGACCGGTACAGAGTCACCCACACCCACACCATGAGTACCTATTACATGTACGTGCGTATGCATGCTCGTACCCCTTTATATAGCACATTAACATTACAGCCATTCGGACCCCTTGTAACGTAAGCGTATAATTATTATGTACATACACATAGGTTCTGTAGATAATATGAACCTCACGTTTGTTAAGGCTTTTGAAAACTGATAACAGACATGTGGGTGGTGATACACAGTAAGCAGAACACACACACAGACACACACACACACACACACACACACACACACACACACACACACACACACACACACACACACACACACACACACACACACACATAGACACATAGACACACTCACACACACACACACACACACACACACACACACACACACACACACACACACACACACACACACACACCACACACACACACATTCTCCTCTTCAAATTCATGCGTTCCAATACTATCTCATTGGCCAAATTTTCAGATATCAACAACAACAAAAAACTAGAATGCATACTAATAAACACAGATGGTTAAGTATAGGAAGATAGACACGTGAGAATCAACAAAAAAAGGTAATATTTCACCCTAAGGTAACACCAGTCTTGTCATAACACCAACATCATTTTATTAGAACACATAACATTGCACCATAACTCTCAGAAACGCTAGTTCGAGCCCCGTGGGAATGTAAGGGGACAATTATTAGCCTTCGTCGTTTCATGCCTTCTTCCTGGAGTGGCGTTGGTGTGTCCTGCGTGTTGGGGCGTGGCGGTGTGGCGCAGCGGGGAGGCATGAGGGTCCCTTAATGGTGACTTGTGCTGGGGGAGTGGATGTGGTGGTGGTGTAAGGGGGTGTACCGGGGGTGATGGTGTTGGTGGTAGGGGTGCAAGGAGGTGATGGTGGTGTGAGGGAGTAATGGTGGTGGTGGTGGTGATGGTGGTGTGAAGGGGTAGTGGTGGTGGTGGTGGTGAGAGAGAGGGAAAGAGAGGGGGGGGGGGGGGGGGGGATCAGTCACATTTACACCACGCATCACTCTGTATTTTTGCTCCGCTTAACACTTGCACGAAAGATGGAAAGGAGCTAATTAGGATAGCTTACCAACAGTACAATTAACACAGTCCGTCGGAAAGAAAACACAGGTTAAGTCTAATTGGTTGAAATAATATTGTAGTAGTAGGAAAAAGGGAGGAGATAAAGAAGGGAATATAGTAGTAGAAATAAAGTAGTAGTAGTAATAGAAAAAAAAATATATAAGTAGTAGTAGTAATATAAAGGGAATATAATAGTAGAAATATAGAAGGGAATATAGTAGTGTGTAAAGACTATAGAATCATGTAATTCCATAGAAGAGAGTTTCGAGGCACCAAAAACAGAAAGGTGACATGGCTTGGTGAGGCACGGAAGAGGCACCACAAGTATACATGCATCACCAATTTTCCTCTTAAGATGCGTCTCTCTGAAAACACTTGACTTATGGTATTGTTATGGTCCTGTTATGTACGGATAGGTGGTATAGGTCGCCATTTATATTGTTAGAACGGATAACTTGTGGTCCTTAATTCTAGTAAACGTATGGCCCACACACTAACAAATGAATCAAGGAAAAGTACATAGAAAGAAAATGATCAAGTTTACTGATAAAAAAAAACTCCTTATGAAATGTAGAAA
>JACEEZ010014400.1:85000-145000 GCA_016584305.1 Chionoecetes opilio
ATTATTATTGTATTTATTTTCATCATTATCATTATTATTATTTTTTATTGTTATCTCATAATTATTACAATATTTCGTATTATTGTTATTAATAATATCAACATGAGTGTTGTTGTGATCATTTTCATTTTATCATTATTGTTATTGCCTAATTATGCTGGAAATTTATTTATGCTGGAAATTACTGTTATATGTTATTGTTGTCATTGTAAGTGTCAGGAATGGTGGTGGTGGCGCTAGTGTTGTAACGGAGGCTGAAAACTGCTGATATATGTATGTCATTACGCTTTTATAGTGTGCATATAATAACTGTGTATGTGTGGGAGAGAGAGAGAGAGAGAGAGAGAGAGAGAGAGAGAGAGAGAGAGAGAGAGAGAGAGAGAGAGAGAGAGAGAGAGAGAGAGAGAGAGAGAGAGAGAGAGAGAGAGAGAGAGAGAGAGAGATGCATGAAGGACAAACATAACAGACAAAAACATTCACATTGACATCGGCAGACAGATAGACAAAGAGACAGAACTACCGAAAAAGAGAGGAAGAAGTAAGTGAATGATGCAAGAGATCACATTCTTATGACCGGAAAAGACTATAAGTACGTCAATGTAATGTAGGTAGGCAAAAGAAACAAGAATATGGGCAACGCAAAAGAACTTAAATTTGCAGAATGATTTGAAGATAATAATGATACAAATGAAAACAGGGAGTGGAAGTGAAATACAGAGAAATAGAGGAGGAAAAATGTGGCTAATAAGTTAAAAAAATAAGAAAAACAGTGAGAGGAAATGAAAAACAGTCAAATGCTACTAAAATACCTAGATTCTGAAATATTTGTGAGATAGAGAGAGACAGATAAACATGCAGACAGACAGACAGAGGAAATAAAAACAGTAAAATGCTACTAAAATAACTAGATTCTGAAATATTTGTGAGGTAGAGAGAGACAGATAAACATGCAGACAGACAGACAGAGGAAATGAAAAACAGTAAAATGCTACTAAAATACCTAGCTTCTGAAATATTTGTGAAGTAGAGAGAGACAGATAAACATGCAGACAGACAGACAGAGGAAATGAAAAACAAAGACAAAGAGACAGTAAAATAATAATGAAATAGCTAGATTCTGAAATACTTGTGTGAGAGAGGAACAGACAGGCAGACAGACAGAGGAAAGGAAATTAAAAACAAAGAAACAGTAAAATAAGAATGAAATAACTACATTCTGAAATATTTTAGAGAGAGGGACAGACAGACAGACAGACAGGAGAAGAAATTAAAAAAACAGACAGTAAAATAAAAATAATATATACTAGATTTTGAAATATTTTAGAGAGAGGGACATACATACAGACAGACAGAGGGCACGGCTGCTTCCCCTATAATAAGGTGTGTGCGGTCGATCTGCCAATGTACAAGGGTGAGTGGAGAGGGTAAGGCAGTCTTGTACAGGCCGCCGCTGTGCCTTGAGGGCCAGACATTCGATCCAAAGCCTTACCCTCACCCTTACACCCTCCCCTCCCCCTCCAAGCCTGTCCCTGACCCCGCCTAAGCCTGTCCCTAACCCCGAAGCCTTTCCCTGACGCCGCTATCACACACAAAACTCCACAAATGACTCAGTTTGGCTTCAGTCTCTATCGCATCCTGATAAGATTTTTTTTTACTTTTTTTTTGTTTTTAGAGGGATTTGTGAAGTAGTTTTTGTGATGCAGCATTGATATATTTTTTTTTTGTGTGTGTGGGTGTGGGGGTGGGTGGTGTGTGTGTGTGTGTGTGTGTGTGTGTGTGTGTGTGTGTGTGTGTGTGTGTGTGTGTGTGTGTGTGTGTGTGTGTGTGTGTGTGTGATGTTTACTGAATAGGATTTTTATATGCTCTACTGATTTTTCTTTGTTGCTTTTGTTGTTGTTGTTGTTGTAGTCATATTTATGGTATTTTTTTCAGGTGTACGTAAGCTTCACCTCGTCATTTCCATTCTCTTTCTCTTTCACTTATATAGTATACGCACATATAGATACCAACCCCACATCAATATCATACATACATTCACACACACACACACACACACACACACACACACACACACACACACACACACACACACACACACACACACACACACACACACACACACACACACACACACACACACACACACACAACGGAAGCATAAAAAACAAAAGACACATTACAATTTTTTCAAGAACATATTTTTCCTCTCATTATCCTCAAGTCCTTCCGTTTTGCTCCCTTCCTGTGCCTTATCCTTCACCCTCCCCTCCATCCCTTCCTTCCCCTTCCTATCCTATCCTATCTTATCTTACAGTCACATCGCCTTAACTACTTCCCTTGTCATCATTCACGCCAGCTTAGGTTCATAACAAAAGAACATAGTCACACTCATAAAGAAACTACCTAAGTCAGTTTTTCTACTGTTCGGGAAATATATAAAAAACTTCCTCATTTTCTTAATTTTGATATCTATGCATTGTTTATCCTTTTATATTTTAGACCACTCACAAATATCAACACCTACAAATGACATTGGCGACTATACCAATAGATGCGCCACAGGATGAAGAATAGATTTATGGCAAAAATCCAGAAATTGCCTAAAAATTACTTAGGCAGTTTCTTTATGAGGGTGACGATATATAGACAGATCGATCCTTTGTTTACCTTATGATGTTGCGTTAGTCTTGAACATTTTCCTACACGCTCAAAAACACTGCTGGAGATACTTCATATACGTAATTCTTATCGATATTGTTAAGGTATCAGTTTTTACAAAGGGTCACTGCTTAAAGGTATTCACTGCGATGCCTAATTGTTTTTCCTCACGAACTGGTGGCTATTATTTTAGATATTTATTATTTTTGTTTACATGCGTGTTATCGTTGTCTGCTTGTTCTTTACACGAGGCAGACCCGTGACATCAAAAGACATCGGAAAACAATTACCCAGAAAAATCGTGAGTTAACCTAGAGAGGCCAATTTCGGAGAGTAAGGGAGGAGGGAAGAGAGGGGAGAGAGAGAGAGAGGGGAGGGGAGGGAGGGAGGGAGGGAGGGGAGGGTGTGAGAAGGGGTTGGGGGGAAGGAGAAAAAGAAAGGGGAGGGGAAGGGAAGGTGAGAGAAGGGGCGGGGAGGGAATGGAGAAAAAGAGAACCATTTTTCGAAGGTGAAGAGGGGGGGGAGGGTGGACGTGCCTCGGGAGAATGGAGGTGTTATTTATTTTTGTGGAAGAGGAGGAGGAGGAGGAGGAGGAGGAGGAGGAGGGGGAGAGGGAGAGGGAGAGGGAGAGGGAGGGGAGTAGGTAGAGGTGAGTGAGAGTGTGTATATGATTATGAAGAGAGGAGTTTGAGGAGGAAAAGAACAATATTTTGCTGTATTAGATAAGAGTTTGGCCTGAAATGATTATAGACATCCTCGAAGTAGCAATGTGGAGTCCATTAGGTGTCGTGAGTTTGTAATTTTATGCAGTGACTAATTTGAAGGACTGTCTCACTTTCTTTTTCCCTGTTTATTTGTTTCTATTCTTACTTCTAAATTTCCACTCTGATCTCCATTCTGAGGATCTTCACCGTATTTTACACTCATTATAATAGTCATCAGTTTACGGATCAGCCGGCAACGTCCGTCAATGCCCCGTTGTTTTCTCTTTGCTTAGCCTTACATGCAACCTTGAAATGAAAATACATATAACAATAGGTTCTGTTTTGGTATATATAATGTTTAAGGTAATCACTCTAAGCTGAAGCACTTTCGATACCACTCCCATCCTGTCACCACCATCCCGGGGGCGTCAGCGGGGGGGGGGGGGGGTCGCAGTGCCCGGGGGTCTCGTCACAGACAGGCACACGCTGGCAGCCGCCCCACGGGAGAGGAACAAAGAGGCGCCCCACCGACAGCACCAAATCTTTCTTCTTTTCCCTTCTCCCTGGTCACATGTTCCCCTGGGTGACGGCTAACACGGCCTCACTTTGCAAGACGAATACGTTGTACATGTTCTTACGTACTTCACATTTTTTTTCAGCATGATAAAACACACATTTCGCAAACTATAGCATGTTTCTAAAGTTTTTCTCTGAAGTTCTTCGCTGAATCTTTATCTTGAGGGAGCGTACTTCAATCAATCACTCTCTTAGGGTCTGGTAACAAAGTATACAAGGAGATATATCTGCCTTCCTTTCAAGTTTTTACCCGGGACCATCACTGCAGGTCTAATGAGAAGTATCAGACAGTCACTTGAGCGGCCACAATGTTACAGAACCCCTTGGGCCAACAGTGCATGGAGCAAAAGTCTCATTGGAAAGCCCATCGAAGCTCATGTATATATAACGGGCACCAAACATCACACTCATGAAGGAGCCGCTCAAGGTCACGGCCACACTGTACAGGCCACGCAAGACACCGCCGCGAGGACGCTTGCCGCTACTTGCAAAACTCTTGGTCGGCCGCGCACACTTTCTCCGGCTCCGCGAGAAAGAGTCGCCCACTGCTACACACACACACCTGCATAGATAAACCACACCTGTCATTACACACATGTACATATTGTTATCCTATACGTGCACAACTGTTATGACTCAAGACTTGTAGCTGATATAAGATAAGAAGTGAAGGAGAGGCAATAATAAGAGAGAGAGAGAGAGAGAGAGAGAGAGAGAGAGAGAGAGAGAGAGAGAGAGAGGAGAGAGAGAGAGAGAGAGAGAGAAGAGGGGGGGGTAGACTTGCCTGGTACACGTCGGGACGGTCTAGTCTCTGGTCGTTGGTGGGGGAGGTGGAGGTCCTCAGGCCGTGGATGAAGATGTTGGGAGTGTCGAACTTGATCTGCCGAAGACGAGAAACGAGTGTGTAAGAGATAATGGTGTCGAGAAAACGATGAATACAAGGATCTACTTTGTTTTTTTTCCTACTCATACACACACACAAGAATTCCAAAAAAGTGTAGAAAAGTGTAGGAAAGAGTGAGTGTTGTGTAAAAAAAGTGAAAGTAAAAAAGTGTTGGGTGAAAAGAGTGTAAGTTGAGTGTAGAAAAAATGTGTTTAGTATTATCCTGCGTTTCGAAGATTACATGCTATTTTTCCTGCTTCAAAGCCCTTCTAACGTAAGATGGGAGGTAGGACAGATGCAGAGGGAAGGTTTTGTTATATCATTCTCCTTTAATATAGACAAATGGACAAACTTAAGGGTCCGTTTTCATTACGAAGATGTTTATGATGTGCAGAGGCGCCGCTTAGACTGGTGTAGTTAGCAGCCTCAGTATAAGTGTAATAACAATATCACAAAATAAAAGAAACCAGTATTTACGATGATAGAAACTGAGAAGCTAGTAAGAGAATAGGAGTTCATGTGTGAAATGGATTTTAATGTGTGTGTGTGTGTGTGTGTGTGTGTGTGTGTGTGTGTGTGTGTGTGTGTGTGTGTGTGTGTGTGTGTGTGTGTGTGTGTGTGTGTGTGTGTGTGTTTTACAACTATTGCATTGTGGGAGACCTAGGCCATACTGGGACGGACTAAAATTTAAAGTCTGTTAAAAAAAATACTTTTAGACAGTTACAAATCCTCACGTTCATCAAAACCTTACTCAAGGAATGAATAAACATCTACAGCATGTCACTTGCGGGAACAGGAGGTGTGGGCAGAAGATAGGTGTCAGAGCGGAGAGTTACATTAATCAGGGAATAAGAACGAGAGCAAGAAGATTTGAACGATTATGTCTTGTTCGTTTCCATAATTTCCATGGTACTCGGAAAAAAAGTTTCTTCTCATAGATGGATGGACGGGGAGGTGCTTTATTCTATGCTAACCTGTTTTTCCACATGTAGTTTAATAGTAGTAGCATGCAATTCAGCAGATACCCTCGTTATAGACTGACATGTCTAGTATTTCCTATGTATTCCTATGTAATATTTCTCTATTACTTTCATGATTATAAATAGATATGAACAAGTGTCTTCCCAGTATCGTCCTCATTTCTGTCTAAAAAGGAACGCGAAGGTAGTACGGTTGCAGATGTCGATTCACGTGCCCAGCCACCGTGAACATAAACACTGACCCTTGCAACTTTCCGTGAATAAAAATATAAAAATAGAACACGCTGCCTGCTGTTCAGACCTTGCCTTTTCATATAGACTTTTTTACCATGAAGGAAAATGGTTGAGGATTATTTATTTATACGCTCGTGTTTCTTTTTTTTTATCCTTCATATATTGCGCACATTAAAACGGATTACAGTATGGAAAGTAATTATTTAAGCGGAGCAGAACAAGATGATGCAGTGTACGTAGTTGTAGGTGTTAATCAGTAGTAGTGATTTGTTCCAGCTGACGATAATAGGGTAGCGTGTTTATGATTCCGAAAAAGGGAAATATTATAACGTTTATAATATAAGTGAGTTATATATTGGATGAAATGAATGACAAACTAAAAGAAAACAAACATAATAATTGTAATATATTGAAAAAATGGCAATACAAGAAATAAACAATTTGTCAAAATAAAAAAAGACGTCCTGAGAAACTATGAAAATAATAATAAAATAAATTAAGAAATAGAAACATAAGTAAATGGAGAACGTGAAAAGAGTGAAAGGAAGGACCTGAGATAATCACTCCCCTTAGAGAGAGAGAGAGAGAGAGAGAGAGAGAGAGAGAGAGAGAGAGAGAGAGAGAGAGAGAGAGAGAGAGAGAGAGAGAGAGAGAGAGAGAGAGAGAGAGAGAGAGAGAGAGAGAGAGAGAGAGAGAGAGAGAGAGAGAGAGAGAGAGAGAGAGAGAGAGAGAGAGAGAACATTCCATTAGGCAGCAATAAGAAGATAGACAACCCTAAGCTTACATCAAACAACAATTAGATATTTGGAAGAAACATCACAAGAAATATTTCTAAAGTAGGGAAATGAGGGAAAAGTTGTCTGTAAGGCGCTCATATGGACACAGCATGATGCACTTGAACCACCGCGTCGCATGGTATTATTATTGTCACTAATTATACTGTAAAGGATGATTATGACAAAAAATGTTAATAGTAATGATGATATTAATGATAAATGAAAATGAAGATAATAATGATAATTATGGCAATGATATTGATAATAGTAACAATAATGAGAATGATTACAGTAATGATTAAGTGTTGGGGGAAGCCACCACCCCGGGAGGCGAGTCACAAACCCCCGGTTAACACCCGGTACCCATTCACTGCTGGGTGACGACAGGGGCTCGGGTTTTAAGAAGACCGCCCGTCTGTCTTCGCTCCGCCCGGGGATTGAACCCGGGACTCTTCATGTGTGTGTGTGTGTGTGTGTGTGTGTGTGTGTGTGTGTGTGTGTGTGTGTGTGTGTGTGTGTGTGTGTGTGTGTGTGTGTGTGTGTGTGTGTGTGTGTGTGTGTGTGTGTGTATGTGTGTGTGTGTGTGTATGTGTATGTGTTGTGTGTGTGTGTGTGTGTGTGTGTGTGTGTGTGTGTGTGTGTGTGTGTGTGTGTATTTGTGTTTATCATGAAGTTTAGAGCAATATATATTAACAATCGATGGAAGCAAAGCGGGGTGGAAAATCTTAATACAAATGTTATATAGAATTGTTCATGGTAATGTGTTGTTATTACTATTATTACTATAGGATACATATATTCTTTCTGAAAATTGTGGTGAAAAACCTCAATAGATATCAAGTAAATCAATAATAAGAACATCTTTTTGAAATTTAATACCTTTGATACTCCAAGCAGTTCGTGAACTCATGTGAATTTATTTGATCTTATCCTGCATTATCTTGGCCTGCGCTGCCCCATTCAGAATTTTTCATGAAAACAATGATGTTCCTTATTTTTTTCATAGCGTGATGCAATTTTTTTTAGAAACGGCGCGAGAGTGTGCGAGTGAGAAATACAAATATACTTGCATTCACGTTTTTCATGTTTTCAAAACTTTTTATTTTATTTAGGGAAACACCTCAACTGCTACTACTACTACTACTACTACTACCACTGCTGCTACTTGTACTACTACTACTACTACTACTACTACTACTACTATTACTACTACTACTACTACTACTACTACTACTACTACTACACTACTGCTACACTACTACTACTACTACTACTACTACTACTACTACCACTGCTGCTACTTGTACTACTACTACTACTACTACTACTACTACTACTACTACTACTACTACTACTACACTACTGCTACTACTACTACTGCTACTACTACTACTACCACTGCTGCTACTTGTACTACTACTACTACTACTACTACTACTACTACTACTCCTACTACTACTCCTACTACTACTACTACTACTACTACTACTACTACTACTACTACTACTACTACTACTACTACTACTACCACTATCAGTACTACTTCTATTTTTACTACTACTTCTACTGCTACTACTACTACTACTACTACTACTACTACCACTACCAGTACTACTTCTATTTTTACTACTACTTCTACTGCTACTACTACTTTTACTACTACTACAACTACGTATAGTACTACTACTACTACTACTACTACTACTACTACTACTACTACTACTACTACTACTACTACTACTACTACTACTACTACTACTACTATACTACTACTACTACTACTACTACTACTACTACTACTACTACTACTACTACTACTACTACTACTACTACTACTAATAATAATAATAATAATAATAATAATAAAATAATACCACTAATTCTACAACTACCAATGATAATTACAACAATAATGATAGAAATGACACTCCTAAAAATAAAAATGGTAATGATGATAGAGAAAATAAAATCAATATTCGAATAAGCTCAGCGGAAAACTACACGAGAAATGCTATGCTAGATTTGACAGTAGAATTGATTTTTTTTTACTTTACATAACCGGGTGCCTTCAGAAGATATACACGTGGGAAGTAACAACGTGCCGCAGCTTCTCAACGGGACGGGGTATGGAGGTGTTGAGGCGCGAGGCATGGGATAGAGGGATAAGGGAGGATAGGCATTGTGGCCGGGAAGGAGGGAAGGACGGGAAGGAGGGAGGGAGGGATAATCAGTACCTTGGATAGAGAAGAATATGTCGTATTGAAAAGCTGACGTGGCATTCATCGCTTGGCAACCTCACTAGACACGCCTCGCACAAACTATCCTTATACCTCGTTAGCTCCATGTAGAAATACCTTAAGTCGACTCCCATTACGGCTTCGATTCGTTGAAGTATTCCTATTCAGCTTAAGCTTCCTCTCTCGCTCACAAATACAGACCTCACGAATATATGTGTAAAGTATTGGGAAACTATCATATATCTGGATATATGTGTTATGTTCTTGTGCACTGATATAAAGCAATAAGATAAGTGATATCCAGAGGTGTGTAATTAAGTTATGTGATTAGAATTTGATGAATGAGGAGATGTAAGGGTTTCTGTATCCACTGCTTAACCCTTTGAGGCCCAGAACGTCATTTCCATTGTATTTTGGCCAACATTAGACTATTTTTAGTGAATATAAGGAATATTTTATAGATATGACCTGTTTAGTACCCTTGTCCACTAGTTAATTTGGTATATTAAGTTACTTTTTGTAATTTTATGGCTAACAACGGATACTTTTTTATAGCGAAGGAAAGATTTGGGCGTGAAGGGTTTAATGCGGAGACAATGAAGTGATAAGAGAACGGCAGGTAAACCCAACACGATACAAGGGATTCAAACAAGCGACTCGGGTTTGAATATAAAGGATACTGTCCATATCATCCATTATATCGTATTCAATGCCTCACTAGAATACAAAGAAAGAAATCTCTGCACTACTTGGGCGACAAACATCTGAGAATGCTGACCCTAACACCGAGTCTGACGATGCACCTCCTCAACAGCCTTTGTTTTGCAGCAGCCTCGCCTCTGTGACAATACTCCGAGCTGCTTCACTCATAACTTGCCTTCAAAACTATGTCTTATGTTTAAATTATTGCAGGCGTGTTGAAATTGTAGACATTTTGTTAAAGTTAGGCTGGGAATGTGTGTGTGTGTGTGTGTGTGTGTGTGTGTGTGTGTGTGTGTGTGTGTGTGTGTGTGTATGTGTGTGTGTGTGTGTGTGTGTGTGTGTGTGTGTGTGTGTGTGTGTGTGCTGCTCACCCATGGCCTTGATCATGTGCTAGACCAAGTAAGATGTAGACTTGAGGCACCATCCGTTCATGCTTATCTTGGAACATTTGGTTTAAATCGCATAAGGGCGTTATTCGGGGCAGTTCTCATGCAAAACACGCCTTACCGATGACTTACAAAACTCTTGACTAAATAATTTCGCGGTTAATGCGTGTTTTGCATGAGAACTGCCCCGAGTAACGCCTTTATGCTATTTCAACCAGTGGTTCCAAGATGAGTTAGATCTAAGCTGCCTCAACAATAGTAACCTTACGTTAAACTTGTCTAGAAGCCACGCCCCCTGTTTCCCCCATTTTCTACGTGGCAGCTGATTGGTGCACTCCTCGTATCATCACAACCAATCACAACATCCTCACTACACGTCAGCGCGTGACCATGATCTTGGAACCATTTTCACTCTAGATCCTACCTGATCCTGGTCATAAAAAGATCATCCTTAATATTGCGTACCATGGTGTGCGGGCAGACGACTGCAAAGTTATAGATTCTCGAGACCATGATTAAACAAGTGATCAAAGTCATGTGTAAGGAGACAACAGCTATGCTGGCCACGCTCTTGATGGTGACGGCGTGGGTGTCGCTGCACGTCACCCTGTCCCTGTCTCTGCCCGACCACGGCGTGCTGGGGATCTTAAGGGAGTGGGAGCACCTCGGCGGCCTAAGGTGGCTCGGCCCCTTACAGCCGCCACAGGTGTTGAACATGTACGTGGCCTGCCCGGCCCCCGACCCTGGCTGGTGGGCCCACGTACCCGTGGTGGGTCCTTTCCTCGCGGCACAACAGACACAGAAGCACATCGAGTGCTTAAAGACCAGCCTGGAGAACATCACTGATGCTTACTGGACCTACAGCGGCATCTGGCTGGTGGTCTGGGCCGTCGGGGCTCTCCTCCTCGTGACTTCTAGGTTTCTGCTGTCCTTGATGCGATCCCGACGCAGTTACGGGGGAGAACTCATCGTATTTGAGGCTCAATGCAGAGCAAAGGAGCAACAGGAGGCTCGAACCCGCCCTATGCTACTGCTTCATGAAATAGAGCCTCACTCTCCTCCCAGACCTCCGTCACATCAGCTTCACTCAGGAAAAGAGGCTAATTGTCATCAAATTCAGCCTGTTTTCCCACCTCTGTTGACCACTCCAAGGGTTATTCTCACGACCCAGTCATAGTCTCTCAGGCCCCGCACCAGTCATCAGCCCAAACCTATTATAACCATTTATCCTTCTCTTAAATCGCGGAGGTCTAATTATCGTCCCCATCCCCCACCCTTAATGTCTCTGCGCATAACACCTCCCAAGTCGCAGGCGACCACATCCCGGTCTAAAATCCCGCCCTTAATGTCTCTGCGCATAACACCTCCCAAGTCGCAGGCCACCACATCCCGGTCTAAAATCCCGCCCTTAATGTCTCTGCGTGTGTCACCTCCCAAGTCGCAGGCCACCACATCCCGGTCTAAAATCCCGCCCTTAATGTCTCTGCGTGTGTCACCTCCCAAGTCGCAGGCCACCACATCCCGGTCTAAAATCCCGCCCTTAATGTCTCTGCGTGTGTCACCTCCCAAGTCGCAGGAGACAACATCCCGGTCTAAAATCCCGCCCTTAATGTCTCTGCGCATAACACCTCCCAAGTCGCAGGCCACCACATCCCGGTCTAAAATCCCGCCCTTAATGTCTCTGCACATATCACCTCCCAAGTCGCAGGCCACCACATCCCGGTCTAAAATCCCGCCCTTAATGTCTCTGCACATATCACCTCCCAAGTCGCAGGCCACCACATCCCGGTCTAAAATCCCGCCCTTAATGTCTCTGCACATATCACCTCCCAAGTCGCAGGCCACCACATCCCGGTCTAAAATCCCACCCTTAATGTCTCGGCACATATCACCTCCCAAGTCGCAGGCCACCACATCCCGGTCTAAAATCCCGCCCTTAATGTCTCTGCGCATAACACCTCCCAAGTCACAGGCCACCACATCCCGGTCTAAACTCCCGCCCTTAATGTCTCTGCCCATAACACCTCCCAAGTCGCAGGCCACCACATCCCGGTCTAAAATCCCGCCCTTAATGTCTCTGCGCATAACACCTCCCAAGTCGCAGGCCACCACATCCCGGTCTAAAATCCCGCCTTTAATGTCGATGGATGAGTCTCTCCCAAATCTCTCGCCCTCAATGTCGATGGATGAGTCTCCCCCAAATCTCTAGACCATAGTTTCGATGGAAGAGTCTCCCCCAACTCTCTAGACCATAATTGCAATGGAAGAGTCTCCTCCAACTCTCTAGACCATAATTGCAATGGAAGAGTCTCCTCCAACTCTCTAGACCATAATTGCAATGGAAGAGTCTCCTCCAACTCTCTAGACCATAATTGCAATGGAAGAGTCTCCTCCAACTCTCTAGACCATAATTGCAATGGAAGAGTCTCCTCCAACTCTCTAGACCATAATTGCAATGGAAGAGTCTCCTCCAACTCTCTAGACCATAATTGCAATGGAAGAGTCTCCTCCAACTCTCTAGACCATAATTACAATGGAAGAGTCTCCTCCAACTCTCTAGACCATAATTGCAATGGAAGAGTCTCCTCCAACTCTCTAGACCATAATTGCAATGGAAGAGTCTCCTCCAACTCTCTAGACCATAATTGAAATGGAAGAGTCTCCCCCAACTCTCTAGACCATAATTGAAATGGAAGAGTCTCCTCCAACTCTCTAGACCATAATTGCAATGGAAGAGTCTCCTCCAACTCTCTAGACCATAATTGCAATGGAAGAGTCTCCTCCAACTCTCTAGACCATAATTGCAATGGAAGAGTCTCCCCCAACTCTCTAGACCATAATTGCAATGGAAGAGTCTCCTCCAACTCTCTAGACCATAATTGCAATGGAAGAGTCTCTCCCAACTCTCTAGACCATAATTGAAATGGAAGTCACTCCCCCAACTCTCTAGACCATAATTGAATGAAGAGTCTCCTCCAACTCTCTAGACCATAATGAAATGGAAGAGTCTCCTCCAACTCTCTAGACCATAATTGAAATGGAAGAGTCTCCTCCAACTCTCTAGACCATAATTGAAATGGAAGAGTCTCCCCCAACTCTCTAGACCATAATTGAAATGGAAGTCTCTCCCCCAACTCTCTAGACCATAATTGAAATGGAAGAGTCTCTCCCAACTCTCTAGACCATAATTGAAATGGAAGTCACTCCCCAACTCTCTAGACCATAATGAATGGAAGAGTCTCCTCCAACTCTCTAGACCATAATTGAAATGGAAGAGTCTCCTCCAACTCTCTAGACCATAATGAAATGGAAGAGTCTCCCCAACTCTCTAGACCATAATTGAAATGGAAGATCCTCCAACTCTCTAGACCATAATTGAAATGGAAGAGTCTCTCCAACTCTCTAGACCATAATTGAAATGGAAGAGTCTCTCCCAACTCTCTAGACCATAATTGAAATGGAAGTCTCTCCCCAACTCTCTAGACCTAATGAATGGAAGAGTCTCCTCCAACTCTCTAGACCATAATTGAAATGGAAGAGTCTCCTCCAACTCTCTAGACCATAATTGAAATGGAAGAGTCTCCTCCAACTCTCTAGACCATAATTGAAATGGAAGAGTCTCCTCCAACTCTCTAGACCATAATTGAAATGGAAGAGTCTCTCCCAACTCTCTAGACCATAATTGAAATGGAAGTCTCTCCCCCAACTCTCTAGACCATAATTGAAATGGAAGAGTCTCTCCCAACTCTCTAGACCATAATTGAAATGGAAGTCTCTCCCCCAACTCTCTAGACCATAATTGAAATGGAAGAGTCTCTCCCAACTCTCTAGACCATAATTGAAATGGAAGAGTCTCCTCCAACTCTCTAAACCATAATTGAAATGGAAGAGTCTCCTCCAACTCTCTAGACCATAATTGAAATGGAAGAGTCTCCTCCAACTCTCTAGACCATAATTGCAATGGAAGAGTCTCCTCCAACTCTCTAGACCATAATTGCAATGGAAGAGTCTCTCCCAACTCTCTAGACCATAATTGCAATGGAAGAGTCTCCTCCAACTCTCTAGACCATAATTGCAATGGAAGAGTCTCTCCCAACTCTCTAGACCATAATTGAAATGGAAGAGTCTCTCCCAACTCTCTAGACCATAATTGAAATGGAAGTCTCTCCCCCAACTCTCTAGACCATAATTGAAATGGAAGAGTCTCCTCCAACTCTCTAGACCATAATTGAAATGGAAGAGTCTCCTCCAACTCTCTAGACCATAATTGAAATGGAAGAGTCTCCTCCAACTCTCTAGACCATAATTGAAATGGAAGAGTCTCCTCCAACTCTCTAGACCATAATTGAAATGGAAGAGTCTCTCCCAACTCTCTAGACCATAATTGAAATGGAAGTCTCTCCCCCAACTCTCTAGACCATAATTGAAATGGAAGTCTCTCCCAACTCTCTAGACCATAATTGAAATGGAAGTCTCCTCCAACCTCTAGACATAATTGCAATGGAAGAGTCTCCTCCAACTCTCTAGACCATAATTGAAATGAAGAGTCTCCCCAACTCTCTAGACCATAATTGCAATGGAAGAGTCTCCTCCAACTCTCTAGACCATAATTGCAATGGAAGAGTCTCCCCAACTCTCTAGACCATAATGAATGGAAGAGTCTCCTCCAACTCTCTAGACCATAATGCAATGAAGAGTCTCCCCAACTCTCTAGACCATAATTGCAATGAGAGTCTCCTCCAACTCTCTAGACCATAATTGCAATGGAAGAGTCTCTCCCAACTCTCTAGACCATAATTGAAATGGAAGTCACTCCCCCAACTCTCTAGACCATAATTGAAATGGAAGAGTCTCCTCCAACTCTCTAGACCATAATTGAAATGGAAGAGTCTCCTCCAACTCTCTAGACCATAATTGAAATGGAAGAGTCTCCTCCAACTCTCTAGACTAATTGAAATGAAATCTCCCCCAACTCTTGACATATGAAATGAAGTCTCTCCCAATTTAACATAATTGAATGGAAGAGTCTCTCCCAACTCTCTAGACCTAATTGAAATGGAAGTCACTCCCCCAACTCTCTAGACCATAATTGAAATGGAAGTCACTCCACCAATCTCTAGACCATAATTGAAATGGAAGAGTCTCCTCCAACTCTTAGAATGAAATTATGCAAATCTCCTCCAACTCTTAGACCTAATTGAAATGGAAAGTCCTCCAACTCTCTAGACCTCTTAAATGGAAGTTCCTCCAAAAGTCTCTCCTAATCCTAATTGAAATGAAGTGATCTGCCAAAGTCTCTAACCTATGAATGAAGTCTCTAACTCTAAATGAATGGAAGATCTCCCAACTTCTCCCAACCATAATTGCAAGGAAAGTCTCCTGCAACTCTCTAGACCTAAATTGAAATGGAAGATTCCTCCAACTCTCTAGACCATAATTGAATGGAAGAGTCTCCTCCAACTCTCTAGACCATAATTGAAATGGAAGAGCTCCTCCAACTCTTAGACCATAATTGAAATGGAAGAGCTCCCCAACTCTCTAACCATAATTGAAATGGAAGAGTCTCCCCAACTCTCTAGACCATAATTGAAATGGAAGAGTCTCTCCCAACTCTCTAGACCATAATTGAAATGGAGAGTCTCCTCCAACTCTCTAGACCTAATTGAATGGAAGAGTCTCCAACTCCTCTAGACCATAATGAAATGAAGAGTTCTCCCCAACTCTCTGACCATAATTGAAATGGAAGAGTCTCCCTCAACTCTCTAACCATAATCAATGGAAGAGTCTCCTCCAATCTCTAGACCATAATTGAAATGGAAGAGTCTCCTCCAACTCTCTAGACCATAATTGAAGGAAGAGCTCCCCAACTCTCTAGACCATAATTGCAATGGAAGAGTCTCCTCCAACCTCTAGACCATAATTGCAATGGAAGAGTCTCTCCACTCTTAGACCATAATTGAATGGACAAGTTCATGCCCCAACTCTCAACCATAATTGAAATGGAAGGAGTCTCCTCCAACTCTCTAGACCATAATTGAAATGGAAGACTCCTCCAACTCTCTAGACCATATGAAAAGGAAAGAAGTCTCTCCAATCTCTAGACCATAATAATGGAAGAGTCTCCCCAACTCTCTAGACCATAATTGAAATGGAAGGTCTCCCCAACTTCTAGACCATAATTGAAATGGAAAGTCTCTCCCAACTCTCTAGACCATAATTGAAATGGAAGTCATCCCCAACTCTCTCAGACCATAATCGCAAATGGAAATGCACTCCAACTCTCTAGACCAAATTGAAATGGAAGAGTCTGCAACTCTTAGACCATAATTGAAATGGAGAGTCCCTCAATTCTAGACCTAATGAAATGAGGTCTACCTCAACTCTAGAACATAGATTGAAATGCAAGTCTCCCCTACCAAATTAAGAAATATTGCAAATGTGAAGTCTCTCAACTCTGAAGCATAATTGCAATGGAAGTCCTATCCAAATTCTAAGCCATAATTGAAATGAAGATTGCTCAAACTCTCCTAGACCATAATTGAAATGGAAGATTCTCAATCTCTCACCAATTGAATGGAAGAGTTCTCCAACTCTCTAGACATAATTGAAATGGAAGCTATTACGCAACTCTCTAGCCAAATTGAAATGGAAAAGTTAATCGAACCTCCCACTCAGACCATAATTGAAGGAAGAGTCTCCCCCAACTCTCTAGACCATAATTGAAATGGAGAGTCTCCCCAACTCTTAGCATAATTGAAATGGAAGTCTCTCCCAACTCTCTAGACCATAATTGAATGGAAGTTCTCTCCAACCTTAGACCAATTAGACATTCTCAAATCTCACCAAATTGAAAAAGGAAGATCTCTCCAACTCTCAGACCATAAGAATGAAAACCTCAATGACCCCCAGACCATAATTGAATGAAGATCCTCCAACTCTTAACCATAATTGAATGGAGGTCCCCAACTCTCTGACCATAATTGAATGGAAAGTACTCTCTCCATCTAACAAATTCATCAAGAGCTCTCAACTCTCAACTATTGAAATGGAAGAGTCTCCCAACTCTCTAGACCATAATTAAATGGAAGTCTCTCCCAATCTCTAGACATAATGAGATCTCTCAACTCTCTACCATAATTGAAATGGAAGAGTCTCCTCCAACTCTCTAGACCATAATTGAAATGGAAGAGTCTCCTCCAACTCTCTAGACCATAATTGAAATGGAAGAGTCTCCTCCAACTCTCTAGACCATAATTGAAATGGAAGAGTCTCTCCCAACTCTCTAGACCATAATTGAAATGGAAGTCTCTCCCCCAACTCTCTAGACCATAATTGAAATGGAAGAGTCTCTCCCAACTCTCTAGACCATAATTGAAATGGAAGTCTCTCCTCCAACTCTCTAGACCATAATTGCAATGGAAGAGTCTCCTCCAACTCTCTAGACCATAATTGAAATGGAAGAGTCTCCCCCAACTCTCTAGACCATAATTGCAATGGAAGAGTCTCCTCCAACTCTCTAGACCATAATTGCAATGGAAGAGTCTCCTCCAACTCTCTAGACCATAATTGCAATGGAAGAGTCTCCTCCAACTCTCTAGACCATAATTGCAATGGAAGAGTCTCCCCCAACTCTCTAGACCATAATTGCAATGGAAGAGTCTCCTCCAACTCTCTAGACCATAATTGCAATGGAAGAGTCTCTCCCAACTCTCTAGACCATAATTGAAATGGAAGTCACTCCCCCAACTCTCTAGACCATAATTGAAATGGAAGAGTCTCCTCCAACTCTCTAGACCAATTGAATGAAGAGTCTCCTCCAACTCTCTAGACATAATTGAAATGGAAGAGTCTCCTCCAACTCTCTAGACCATAATTGAAATGGAAGAGTCTCCCCCAACTCTCTAGACCATAATTGAAATGGAAGTCTCTCCCCCAACTCTCTAGACCATAATTGAAATGGAAGAGTCTCTCCCAACTCTCTAGACCATAATTGAAATGGAAGTCACTCCCCCAACTCTCTAGACCATAATTGAAATGGAAGTCACTCCACCAACTCTCTAGACCATAATTGAAATGGAAGAGTCTCCTCCAACCTCTAGACCATAATTGAAATGGAAGAGTCTCCTCAACTCTCTAGACCATAATTGAAATGAAGAGTCTCCTCCAACTCTCTAGACCATAATTGAAATGGAAGAGTCTCTCCAACTCTCTAGACCATAATTGAAATGGAAGAGTCTCCCATCCAACTCTCTAGACCATAATTGAATGGAAGAGTCTCTCCCAACTCTCTAGGACCATTCTCAAATGAAGCCTCTAGCTCCCAACTCTCTAGACCATAATTGAAATGGAAAGTCTCTCCCCAACTCTCTAGACCATAATTGAAATGGAAGAGTCTCCTCCCAACTCTCTAACCATAATTGAAATGGAAGAGTCTCCCCAACTCTCTAGACCATAATTGAAATGGAAAGTTTCCTCCCAACTCTCTAGACCATAATTGAATGGAAGAGTCTCCTCCAACTCTCTAGACCATAATATTGAAAGGAGAGATCTCCTCCAACTCTAATAGACCATATTGACTGAAGCTCCTCCAACCTCTAGACATAATTACATGGAAGTCTCCCCTAACTCTCTAACATAATTTGAAGTCTCTCCAACTCTCAGACAAATTAGGAAGTCTCCCCAACTCTCTAGACCATAATTGAAATGGAAGAGTCTCCTCCAACTCTCTAGACCATAATTGAAATGGAAGTCTCTCCCAACTCTCTAGACCATAATTGAAATGGAAGAGTCTCTCCCAACTCTCTAGACCATAATTAAAATGGATGTCTCTCCCCCAACTCTCTAGACCATAATTGAAATGGAAGAGTCTCTCCCAACTCTCTAGACCATAATTAAAATGGAAGTCTCTCCCCCTACTCTCTAGACCATAATTGAAATGGAAGAGTCTCCCCCAACTCTCTAGACCATAATTAAAATGGAAGTCTCTCCCCCAACTCTCTAGACCATAATTGAAATGGAAGAGTCTCCCCCAACTCTCTAGACCATAATTTCAATGGAAGAGTCTCCCCCAACTCTCTAGACCATAATTTCGATGGAAGAGTCTCCCCCAACTCTCTAGACCATAATTTCGATGGAAGAGTCTCCCCCAACTCTCTAGACCATAATTTCGATGGAAGAGTCTCCCCAACTCTCTAGACCATAATTTCGATGAAAGTGTCTCCCCCAACTCTCTAGACCATAATTTCGATGGAAGTCTCTCCCCCAACTCTCTAGACCATAATTTCGATGGAAGAGTCTCCCCCAACTCTCTAGACCATAATTTCGATGGAAGAGTCTCCTCCAACTCTCTAGACCATAATTGAAATGGAAGAGTCTCCCCCAACTCTCTAGACCATAATTGCAATGGAAGAGTCTCTCCCAACTTTCTAGACCATAATTGAAATGGAAGAGACTCCCTCAACTCTCTAGACCATAATTGAAATGGAAGAGTCTCCTCCAACTCTCTAGACCATAATTGAAATGGAAGAGACTCCCCCAACTCTCTAGACCATAATTGAAATGGAAGAGACTCCCCCCAACTCTCTAGACCATAATTGAAATGGAAGAGTCTCTTCCAACTCTCTAGACCATAATTAAAATGGAAGTCTCTCCCCCAACTCTCTAGACCATAATTGAAATGGAAGAGTCTCCTCCAACTCTCTAGACCATAATTGAAATGGAAGAGTCTCTCCCAACTCTCTAGACCATAATTAAAATGGAAGTCTCTCCCCCAACTCTCTAGACCATAATTGAAATGGAAGAGTCTCTCCCAACTCTCTAGACCATAATTAAAATGGAAGTCTCTCCCCCTACTCTCTAGACCATAATTGAAATGGAAGAGTCTCTCCCAACTCTCTAGACCATAATTAAAATGGAAATCTCTCCCCCAACTCTCTAGACCATAATTGAAATGGAAGAGTCTCTCCCAACTCTCTAGACCATAATTAAAATGGAAGTCTCTCCCCCTACTCTCTAGACCATAATTGAAATGGAAGAGTCTCTCCCAACTCTCTAGACCATAATTAAAATGGAAGTCTCTCCCCCTACTCTCTAGACCATAATTGAAATGGAAGAGTCTCCCCCAACTCTCTAGACCATAATTGAAATGGAAGTCTCCTCCAACTCTCTAGACCATAATTTCGATGGAAGAGTCTCTCCCAACTCTCTAGACCATAATTGAAATGGAAGAGACTCCCCCCAACTCTCTAGACCATAATTTCGATGGAAGTTGTCCCTGGTACCTGGATTGGAACTCTCGCCGCCGTCGGCGAATGTTCCAATTCTTGATGTTACCGGACCCAATATATACATTTAATCAGGTTTTACCCTTGTCTCTGCATTCAGGGATGAAATACCAACAGTAGCTTGATCAGTTAGGTTAAGTAAGGTGCCACTGTCCAGGTTAGATTAAAATTTCCACGTCGGCGAGAATTCTCGGTTGGTGTTTCGGCGAAAATTCCCATCGGCGACAGTTCCATAAACCACTCTTGTCTACGCCTCACGCTGTCTCTCTCGTGGACCAATCTTATCATTGCTTTCTATTTAATCGCTTGTCTTATCTGTAAATAATGACACATAAAAACATGAGCCCATACTTTACTAACAAGACGTTTAGCATTGCATTGGACTGCCTCGTGTGAAGAACAGAGGCCTGACGCTTGGCGGACGAGGAACGTCGCCAATAATACTCATCCTGATAACTTTCCATTCATTACAACTTATTATTTTACAATTCTAAAATTGAAAAAAATACACTTAACACTTTACAACTTGATACAGCTTGATGCTTTCTATTCACAGCCTGTGTTCCTATTATTGATGCGAGGCTAATTTTCAGCTTGAAATTTATTGAACTTTGTTCTAAATATGGGTGTTGAGTTCGCTCGTCAATGTAACAGATAAGTTTGCTGTTCGTATCATTACCAATAGACAAACACAACCACATACATACTTCAAGCCTGCTAAAGAAATTATGTTCAATACAATAATAGTAAAGAAACCGAATACATCTGAGTGTAGAAATGCACTGGATGATAAAGTTAAATAAACCAAATAGGAAAAATGACCTTAATAATATTTTTTGTGTGCGTGCGTGTGCGTGTGCGTGTGCGTGTGCGTGTGCGAATAAGACAGCCACCGATTTCGACATACTCCGAGAAAATGTCCTTTGTGATAATTATGAATTATTCTCATTTAGTATGTGCGGTACAATTTTGTATAATTTAAAACTATACAGTAACGTGGAAGCAATATTTAGTTACATGGACGCATTTTTTCAACTTTTTACAGGTGACCTTAATGGTGATGAGTCATTCGTTACTACTATTCACTTTCCACCAAGCTGAATAATATGTGTCAGATGTGTTGTTTTTAGTTAATTAAGTTTTTTCTTTATTCAACCGGAATATTGATATTTCTCATGATGCATTTGGCTATCAGGTATTGAGAATCGGTAAGGGAATGAAAGATCCAAACTTATGTGTGATTGATTGATTTAATGCCAAAAAAGGGGAAAATGTGCCAGACAACTTATGTGTGTATATATCTTGCTGCAGACTGGACTATTTAACTCAGGTTACGTATTATTGCAAACATTATGGCAAACAAACCTTACACACACGCTTGGTGACGTCCTCTTCTACAACTTTCTCACGCTCATAAATTTGGCTCGGGTCTTGAAGTTGGTTGCTCGCGAGTGAGTGAGTAAACATTCTTTATTTACTCACTCACTCGCGAGCAACCAACTTCAAGACCCGAGCCAAATTTTTGAGCGTGAGAAAGTTGTACGCAGGAGCATGACAAAGACACTGTGTCGTGCGTGGCTGCGTCTGGTAACTCTGTGTCGTGCGTGGCTGCGTCTGGTAACTCTGTGTCGTGCGTGGCTGCGTCTGGTAATTCTGTGTCGTGCGTGGCTGCGTCTGGTAACTCTGTGTCGTGCGTGGCTGCGTCTAGTAATTCTGTGAACCGTGAAATTTTACAGAAGGAAACTTTGCACAAGGTAGAATGTAATGTCTTTGTAGTTTGAGAGACGCATCATTATTTGGACCCAAGAATGGCATCTTATTAAAGAAACGCAATGTGACTTTAAATTGTGACTGGTTATCGCATAGATTCGGGACACGTAATAACACACGTATTTTACGTTCAACACCTGTCTTATTGTACTAATAGACACCTTAGTACATAATTTTGAATGTATTAGTAATAGTTTGATTGGGTTTTGTAATCGTTCATGTTGCTTCAGACTTCATAAGGATGGTTTTGATTTTTCGCATAAAAACTTGATTCCATTGACAAATTTGCAATAATTTATAATACTATGGAACAATACTCACCTTAGCGAATGACACCCTTATTTGAAGGACACATGCACAAAAAAGTGTAATAGCTGGGCGAGCAGCTGTGATTCATGGTGGACTAACAAAAAATGCAAGAATTATAGCATGCTAAGATGGCTTCATACAATAGAGTACAGACACACAGCCACACTTACCATGCCTCCTGTAGACTGCAGGATAAAGTCGTGCAGGCATGTGGCAGAGATGGTTCCCGCGCGGGACTCCAAGGCGACTCCCTGCGGCGCCTTGATCTCCAGGTTCCGGGTGGGCGACTCCAGCATGAGGGACTGTCTGACCGGCGCCGTCACGTGCGCCGTCTGCACCGACCCGCTGAACACCGCGCCGCCCTCACCTGTCCGCGGGGAAGGGGTAATGGTTAAATCTCTTGCACATCCTACATCTGATCTAACCATCCTGCTGTAACATTCCGTTCTTTCCCCTTCCCTCACCGTTTCACTATTTTTCTATAGCCCCTCCCCTTGTTATGCTTTGCCATAGTGCCATACGACATTTGACGTCTGGCACATTCCCCTTTTTGACATTAAATCAATCAATCAATCTCTTGTAAAATATATTCAGTTAGTCTAAGAAAAAAGATCATGTACAGTATATTTCCTAGATTTTCAAAGTACAATAGTTAGGTTTATGGGTTTGCGTGTAACATTACCACTTGTTGCGATATATTTCTTGCCTCCATAACATGCACATTTGATAAAAAGGAATAGGTGAGACCGGGAATGGTTGTCACATGGCTTGGTTGTCACACTGTTGATATTTCCTTTCTAAAGAGGGCATCAGCTGTCAGAACTCATCAGAAACGGTACGTCAGAGGTACGGGTCCTCCGCAGTCACTCCCTCACACACACACACACACACACACACGTTGACGGGGTGACGGCCGTTGACAGCCTGCAAATGTTCCCGGCGCTGCTGGTCATTGCTTCCATATGATACCATGCTAAAGAAATTGTGAAGCTATATCCGTCCAGAGTAAAAGGCTATGCATATTATTCCTTCACAGTGAGCTAACTCTTGTAGCGGCCTAACCTATTCTCTAAATCTAAGGATATACCAGGGACGAAGTAAAAATAATAAAAATGTTCAAAGCACTCCAAAGGCATACGAACGTCGACGCAAGTAGTTTTTTCTTCTTCATTTTCATCACTCCTCCCGAGCAAGGAGTAACAACCTAAAACTGAGTTACAGACAGATACAGATGAATTGTACCAAAATGTTTCGTTCTGTAGTTCAGTGCAACACAATAAACTCTTTCCAAACAAACAGATACACATCACCTCCATTAAGAAATCTCCTGATACCGTGTTGTCGTGTTTGGGCATCACATTCCTTTTTTTCACACTGCATCTCTCTCTCTCTCTCTCTCTCTCTCTCTCTCTCTCTCTCTCCTCTCTTCTCTCTCTCTCTCTCTCTCTCTCTCTCTCTCTCTCTCTCTCTCTCTCTCTCTCTCTCTCTCTCTCTCTCTCTCTCTCTCTCTCTCTCTCTCTCTCTCCTCTCTCTCTCTCTCTCTCTCTCTCTCTCTCTCTCTCTCTCTCTCTCTCTCTCTCTCTCTCTCTCTCTCTCTCTCTCTCTCTCTCTCTCTCTCTCTCTCTCTCTCTCTCTCTCTCTCTCTCTCTCTCTCTCTCCATCTATGAACCTTGTATATTATTATTTACTATACTTTTTTATCTTATCTATCAATTTATTTTATTTATCTATCGTTTTACTATCATTACCACATTTGTACATTCACTTTCCAGCCTCTCATTTCCCATTTTCTTGTTGCTATTGACGTAAAAAGAGAATGCCGCCACACTATTTTACAAGATCAATAGACTTTAAAGGTCTATTATAGTGTCTTGATATTTTGTATGTCTGTGCTGAAACGTGTGTATTTAACTTCAGACGTCTATATTGATACTCGGCAGAAATAGCGATGCAAAACTACCGCCACACTGTTAATATCTTGAGCCTAACACTACCACGCAACACCACACTTATAACATTAACATTTTAACTTAACATTAACTTATAACATTTTATACATAAGAAAATACAATACTGATGGATAATTATAATCTGACATTCTTCGTGTTTAGATTTCAACGCATACATCCTACACTACTATTCGCAAACTTATGATTTATGTATATCTACTACAGTAACCTATCCTTTATTGACTCCTACATCATCACCTTTCGCTAATACGCGGCGAGGATCTGAGAAACTATTAATAGGGAAGACAACCTACTATTCGCAAACTTATGATTTATGTATATCTACTACAGTAACCTATCCTTTATTGACTCCTACATCATCACCTTTCGCTAATACGCGGCGAGGATCTGAGAAACTATTAATAGGGAAGTTTATAAAGTTGGTGTACATGAAGTATAGTTGTGCTGCGCCGAACTCGTGACTCCTCCCGCGGTAATACCAGGATGACACTCTCCAACACCCTAAGTCTTGTGCGTTGAAGGGAGTGCTACACGGGATCAAGAGCAGGGTAGAGGATCAGAGGGTGTGGCGGGGACTTTGAAGAGTGTTGAGGAAGGGAGAGAAACAGGATTCTGGATATTTTCTACTAAAACACTGATTCATATTTTCTTGCTCTTTTTTACTTCTCTTCTTATTTACTTCTTCTTATTTACTTCTCTTCTTATTTACTTCTTCTTATTTACTTCTCTTCTTATTTTCTTGCTCTATTTTACTTCTCTTCTTATTTACTTCTCCCTTTTACTTCTTTTCTCTTCCTTTTTGCCTCTTATCTCTTTTTCCTTTCTCTTTTTTCTCCTATTATGCATGTGTGTAACTGACCTCACTCCTGTCTTTCTTACCTTTTATCGTGTGTGTGTGTGTGTGTGTGTGTGTGTGTGTGTGTGTGTGTGTCTGTGTCTGTCTGTGTCTGTGTGTGTGTGTGCGCGGTGTTGTGCAATTTACATGGCATTAAAGGCTTTGAAAAATATTTAGGTATATTATTTTTGTTTCTCTTCCATTATATGTTATACCTGTACGGATTATGTGAGATTCCGAAAAATAAGTCATGTGATGTAAAAGAAAATCTGCAGTTCAGAGTTAACGTCAATGCGGCTTACTTGAAAACTGTGCAGACATTTGTTATCTCACTCTGGTTATGTGGGTGAGGCGGGAAGCGCGGGATTAGGAAAAGAAAGAAAGATAATGAGAGAGAGAGTGGTAGGGAAAGGGAGGGAGTGAGGGGACAGCAGGTGACGCTCAGCTGAAGGTTTACAAGGTCAGATAAATGAGTTCAAATAATGTAAGGACGTGTTTAAGTGGACAACAAGAGTAGTTAAATGAGGAAGACGAGGAAGCGAGTAAACATTTTGAGTCTTCAGGAAGTCATGGAGGAGAAAATGAATGACGAAATATAAATATGAAAAACACAGTAAATATATAGTCCTTAGTTTTGGTGTTATAGTGAAGAACACTGCAAGTTAGAATGGTGGAAGTAATAACTAGTAGTGAAAGTAATACATGTTGTGTAGTTTTCAGTAGTACAGTATATAATAGGTAACAGCAATAGTTTCAAGATATAATATAGTAGTATAGTAGAAAGTAATAGTAATAGTAGTCTAGTATATAGTAGTGTTATAGTAGTATAGTAATAGTAGTGTAGAATGTGGAGTATATAGTAGTAGTATATTTTGTAGTAGTTTTAGTAGTCATGTAAATAATAGTATAGAGAGTAGGTAAGTATAGTAGTAGTAGTAGTAGTAGTAGTAGTAGTAGTAGTAGTAGTAATAGTAGTAGTAGTAATAGTAATAGTAGTAGTAGTAGTAGTAGTAGTAGTAGTAGTAGTAGTAGTAGTAGTACTAGTACATCATCGAGAACCCTGGAAACTTCACTTTTACAACGAATTGACATCATTTTTTCGAGCTACTTTCTCAATTAAGTGTTAGTAATGATAATGTCAGTAGTGGTGGTAGTAGTACAAAAAGTGGAAGTTGAGATAGCATAAATACTATTTCTAATCTTTGTGTTGATGTTCCTGCTATCACCGTCGCCACTAATGCAATAGCAGCAGCCTGGGTGACAATAGTGTTGTATGTGACCTAAAAAGACTAGTGTCACCCAGGCTGTATGCTGCTATTCCATTAGTGGCAACGGTGATAGCAGGAACCTGGGTGACACTAGTTTTATGTGTCACCTCCCCTTCCCTCACCGTTTCACTATTTTTCTATAAACCCTCCCTTTTTATGCTTTGTCATAGTGCCATATGACCTCTGATGTCTGGCACATTTCCCCCTTTCTTGGCATTAACCCCTTGAGACCCAGAACGTAATATCCATTGTAATTTGGGTACCATTAGACGATTTTTAGTGACTATAAGCAATATTTTATAGATATGACCTGTTTAGTATCCTTGTCGACTAACTAATTTGGTATATTCAGTGACTTTTCATAATTATTTGGCTCGACAACATACATTTTTTTTATAGCAAAGGAAAGATCTGGGCGTGAAGGGGTTAAATCAATCAATTTATATGTGACCTCAATGACAACAACAAAAGCAACACTCTCCGGACTCACCCTTGACTGTGAGGTGTCTGGCGCCCACCAACACCTCGTCCTGCGTGGCGGAGAAGAGCAGCCGCCCCACCTTGTCTCTGATCACAAACTGGTCGGCGGTGCACTGCATGGCCTCAGAGTCTGCCGAGGGAGGGAGAGATCGTGGTGAAAGGTGGCGCGTTAAACATAAGAACATAGGAACATTAGGAAGCTACAAGAGGCCGCGAGACCTACACGTGGCTCAAAACAGTATAAGACAAGGGCGTTACCATTTTGATATAATGTTTGAGTTGGAAAGTTGATAATAACGAAATGTAGGAGTGTGGTGAAGGTTAGAGGAAGGGTAGAAGGTCGGTGGGACATAATCTAACAAAAGTAAAAGAAAATAGATGAAAGAGGGAAGGGAATGAGAGAAACTTACTGATATATAGAGAGAAGAAAGGCTGGTTGTGAGGGAGGGATGTAGGTAAGAAAGAGTCATTTACGTGAGTGAATTCCGACAGTATTACGTTCCTCTAACACACTCTTCCTCTCCTCCTCCTCTCCTCCTCTCCTCTCTCCTCTCCTCCTCCTCCTCCTCTCTCCTCCTCCTCCTCCTCCCCCCTCCCTCCTCCTCCTCTCCTCCTCCTCCTCCTCCTCCTCCTCCTCCTCCTCCTCCTCCTCCTCCTCCAAGTAAATGGGTATTGATAGTGCCCTGCGAATTTATATTATAGTACCCCAGATCGATTAGTGTTAGTGGTAGTTGTAGTTAGTATATTTCATATCCTATCATTCTTCACTACGAAACTTCCATGTTCCTATCTTCTTTAGGGACATGGTATCATTTTCCAACAGTTTTCTTACATGTAGTTGATAGTTAGTGGTATGTAGTTCAGCAGATACCCTCGTTATGGACCAATAGGTCTCCTGGTGTCTGTTATTCCTATGTATTCCTATGTATTCCACGTGAGAGTCGATCTAGGAGGAAGAGTCACGGATCAGCTGTGGACCAATTTACCAGTCGAGTGAATCTGAGGCAAAATGTAGCGGCCGTCACAATCCTCACAGACTAGACAGTGACCGAGACAGAATGACGATACCCGGACTGTAATGATCTTCCCTCTACATTTCCTTCTATTGCTTCGCTCTTGTACTCTCTCCTGTCTTCTCTTCTTCCTTCTACACTTCCTTCCACTGCTTCGCTCTTGTACTCTCTCCTGTCTTCTCTTCTTCCCGCTACACTTCCTTCATTGCTTCTCTTTGCACTCTCTCTGTCTTCTTTTCCGCTACACTTCCTTCTATTGCTTCGCTTTGTACTCTCTCCGTCTTCTCTTCCCGCTACACTCCTTCTATGCTTCTCTCTTGCAACTCTCTCCTGTCTTCTCTTCTTCCTCTACACTTCCTTCACTGCTTCTCTCTTGCACTCTCTCCTGTCTCTTTTCCCTCTACATTCCTTCCACTGCTTCTCATTGTACTCTTCCTGTCTTCTCTTCTCCTCTACACTTCCTCCACTGCTTCTCTCTTGTACTCTCTCCTGTCTTCTCTTCTTCCCTCTACACTTCCTTCCACTGCTTCGCTCTTGTACTCTCTCCTGTCTTCTCTTCTTCCCTCTACACTTCCTTCCACTGCTTCTCTCTTGTACTCTCTCCTGTCTTCTCTTCTTCCCTCTACACTTCCTTCCACTGCTTCTCTCTTGCACTCTCTCCTGTCTTCTCTTCTTCCCGCTACACTTCCTTCTATTGCTTCGCTTTGCACTCTCTCCTGTCTTCTCTTCTTCCCGCTACACTTCCTTCTATTGCTTCTCTCTTGCACTCTCTCCTGTCTTCTCTTCTTCCCGCTACACTTCCTTCCACTGCTTCTCTCTTGCACTCTCTCCTGTCTTCTCTTCTTCCTTCACTTCTTTCATTTCGGTTGACATCTCTATTTTTTGCTTTTATTCCATTTCACTGCCTTTGTCGCTCCCACAGACGTCATTTTTCCTTTTTATTTTATTTTTATTTTTGATTCATCTCATTCCTCACTTCATTTGGATTTCCTTTATTTTTCTCGGCGTTTTTTTTGTTTATTCTTGTTTCATTCGTCTACGATTTTATTACCTGTATTTTCATTTATAGTCATCCTCTCCGGTTCTATAGGATTCAACAATTAATTCAGCTTTCAATATTTTTTTTCGGTTTTTTTATCATGGGAGGGAGGGATGGGTCTTTTTTTTATCATGTTAAGACTGATCATGAATAACTGTCTTTGTCTAGTTTACCTACACCGCATTTCTGGTTTTCTTCTCCCTCCCATGTGTCAGTTTTATTCATATTCTTGTATCTTGTCTCTTTGTAGCAGGTACGTACAGACAGACAGACAGACAGACAGACAGACAGACAGACAGACAGACAGACAGACAGACAGACAGACAGACAGACAGACAGACAGACAGACAGACAGACAGACAGACAGGCACACACGCACACACACGCACCATTTTTCATACGCTATCATATTTCCGCGGCATGTTTATAAACAGTATGGTATAGACTATAGACAGTATGTTTGTACTGTCTATGTTTCTTCTGCCCTGCTTGCCACGCACAAACACCTTTCTGCCCTCGCGCAACACAGCTCACGATGGCGACCCTCCCAAGTGCTAAAGTGTTGCTAACCATAAGTAACACCAACTGCGTTACCAAAAGACTGAACATAGAATAATTATATAATTATTGTTCTTCCTTAGAGTAGCGTTTTTTCCTGGGTTTTGAGGTGATGTAATGTGAGGAACTGAAGGTGAGGATGAGTGAGATGGTGTTGATGGTGGTGGTGATGGTGGTGGTGATGGTGGTGGTGATGGTGGTGATGATGGTGGTGGTGATGGTGGTGGTGATGGTGGTGGTGATGGTGGTGATGATGGTGGTGGTGATGGTGGTGGTGATGGTGGTGGTGATGGTGGTGGTGATGGTGGTGATGGTGGTGGTGGTGATGGTGGTAGTGATGGTGGTGGTGATGGTGGTGGTGATGGTGGTGGTGGTGGTGATGGTGGTGGTGGTGATGGTGGTGATGATTGTGGTGATGGTGGTGGTGGTGGTGGTGGTGGTGGTGATGGTGGTGGTGGTGGTGGTGGTGGTGGTGATGGTGGTGGTGGTGATGGTGATGATGGTGGTGATGGTGGTGGTGATGGTGGTGGTGGTGGTGGTGGTGATGGTGGTGGTGATGGTGGTGGTGGTGGTGGTGGTGATGGTGGTGGTGATGGTGATGGTGATGGTGGTAGTGATGGTGGTGGTGATGGTGGTGGTGGTGGTGGTGGTGGTGGTGGGGATGGTGATAGTGGTGGTGATGGTGATGGTGGTGGTGGTGGTGATAGTGGTGGTGATGGTGATAGAATAGAATAGAATAGAATAGAATAGAATTTATTATTGCTCAGACTTTATAAATAAAGTATGGAGCACAGCTCCTACAAGATACCATACATTTGGCAGGACATTTCAAACGATACCAATAAGATAAGTGTGCATACATGCACATACAGATAAGTACTACGTAAACTAAAAGTTAGGAGGAATCCAATTGTCAATTTCCAAAACTAAGCGACACATAGAAAAATATAAATAAAGATAACTAATAATCAGATATACTTGTTAGTTTATCTAAACATGCTCAAAATTGATCTGATGAATAATGACAAGTTCTTCAAAACATTCACACTGGTACTTTGCATTAACGCAACATACTTAAAATGCGTTGGCCTAATTGTGTAGTATTTCTGGATATACATATCCCGCAGCCTTACAATTTCCTCGTTAGTACATTCGAATAGGACATGAAATTCATCTCCTACAAAATTAGCAATACACTTGCTACAAAGACGATCTTCTCTGTTTACACCTGCGTATCTACCAACATTTATTGGTAGTCTATTGTTGCTTGTTCTGAATCTAGTTACCTGGATGCGAATACTTTTCGGTAGTTTGACGAGGTACACCTCCATACCATAAATCTGCTTAAATATATTGTAGTTACTGCATAACGATTTTGTTGATAAATTATGATGCCAGGTAGTAATCCACTGATCCTTTAATCTCACTTCAACTGCTTTCTTAAACCATGTAGTGTTGGGCACATTTTGTGATAACCACATCCCTGACATACCACACTCATTACATATATTCTTAATGCAGGCAACCCATGGAGAAGTGTATAACCCTAACATATCCAAATGCAACAAACATTGATACATTATAATGATGGTGGTGGTGATGGTGGTGGTGGTGATGGTGAGTGATAGTGACAATAAGGAAAGTACAGCTGGATCGATACTTTCACACACACAAAAACAAGGTAGCAGCACGTGCAGTACATTACAGGTAATAGTTATACCCCTTTAAAAAGATGACAATTGCAATAACCTGGAGTAAACTTGTCTCCAGCACTTTTATTATTGCATAAACTGATATTGTGACGAAAACGATGCTCCCCGCTTACAGCTACAGCAACGGGAATATAAGTAATTAATAATGACAAGAGCAGCTACTACTACTACTACTACTGCTACTACTACTACTACTACTACTACTACTACTACTGCTACTACTACTACTACTACTACTACTACTACTACTGCTACTAATACTATTACTTTCAGCACTACTACTACTACTACTACTACTACTACTACTACTACTACTACTACTACTACTACTACTACTACTACTACTACTACTACTACTACTACTACTGCTACTACTATTACTTTCAGCACTACTACTACTACTACTGCTACTACTACTATTACTTTCAGCACTACTACTACTACTACTACTACTACTACTACTACTACTACTACTACTACTACTACTACTACTACTACTACTACTACTACTACTACTACTACTACTACTACTATACTACTACCACCACTACACGTTCCGAGCCTCGTCTCTTTCTCTCCATCCTATATTAACTTACAAGCTTATGATACCAGCTGGCGACATCATATCCTCCACCAACTAACCACTTTCGGCATAGCTGGTAACATGGGTGTTTTTCTCAAGTCCTTCCTATGTGATCGCTCCTTCAGAGTCAAAGTATCTTCCTCCACTTCTTCGTCCTTCCCCCAATATGAAGGTGTCCCCCAAGGAAGTGTCCTCAGCACTTCCTTTGTTCCTCATTGCAGTAAATGGACTCGTTTCCACCTTACCACCTGGCGTCCGGTCCTCCCTTTACGTGGATGACCTAGCCCTCTACGCTTCCGGCCCTTCCCTGGCACCCCTCCGGAGTCTCCTCCAATCTGCAATTTCCGCTGCTTCTTCTTGGGTTACTAATCATGGCTTTCGTTTCTCTCCCACAAAATCCTTCTCCATCCTTTTCTCTAGCTCTCGAGTACCACTCCCACCTCCTCTTTCTCTATATGACATACCTCTCAAGTATTGCTCCTCTGAAAAATTCATTGGCCTCACTTTCGACTCTCGCCTTACCTGGAAGGCACATATCCTATCTCTAAAGGTAAATGCCCTTCGTCGTCTCCGCCTCCTACAAACTATCTCATATGTGTTTTGGGGTGCTGACCGCAAGACCCTCCTCCATCTCCACACTGTCCTGGTCCTCTCCACTCTTGACTATGGATGTCATATTCATTCCTCTGCTTCTGCCTCCCTCCTCAACCTCCTGGACCCTGTTCACCACCTAGGCCTCCGTCTGGCTCTATGCCTTTCGCTCCTCCCCATTTGAGAGCCTCTATGCTGAGTCGGGCCTCCCGTCCCTCTCTCACCGTCGAGTCCTCCTATCACTTCGGTGCTATGCTCGCCTTCATCAATTTCCTACTTCTAAGATTGCAGTCCCCCAATCTCTCCTCACAGTGATCACCTCCTCCCCTCGTTTGCCACCCCCTTCCCTCGCATGCGCACCCTTCTCTCCTACTCCTCCTTTTCTACTCTCAATCTTCTCCCTTTCTACGTTCATTCCTTCCTTCCATGGCTTATACCTTTCCCCCATATCTGTTCTTCTGTCCCCACTACCTCTCCCAAGTCTACCATTCCTCCTATTGTCCTCCGCTCTCACTTTCTTGAACACCTTTCCACTCATTCCTCTAGCACCCACGTCTACACCGACGGTTCTAAATCCCACTCTGGTTCTGGCTTTGCTGTCCTCTTCCCCTCTCTTCACTATCAATACCAACTACCTACAGAATCCACTGTTCTTACAACGGAATTGTACGCCATCCTCTTCGCCTTGAAACGCATACTTTTCTACCCATCCTGTTCCTTCACTATCTTCACTGATTCCCGCAATTCCCTTTCTCTTATACAATCTCTTCGCTCACTTCACCCTCTTGTTCGGGAGATCCAAGACTGGTTATTCCGACTATCCATACGCCACAAAACAATTTGCTTCTGCTGGGTACCGAGTCACGTGGGTATCTCGGGAAACGAACGCGTTGATTCTTTGGCGCGCTCGGCCACTATGTCCCAATGCCCCCGTTTCTCAAACTTGCCAGCCTCCGACTACTACCCTTCCTTTAAATCTTTCCTATTCGACCGCTGGCAATCCTCCTGGACCACTTTCTCTGCCAATAAACTTCGCCTGATCAAACCCTCTATCTCTCCATGGTCAAATCCTTACCACTCTAATAGATGTTGGGAGACTGCTCTCGCACGCTTACGCATAGGCCATACCAACCTCACACACTCCTATCTCATGCCACGCTCCTCCCCAACCCTCTGCACACCCTGTAAGTTCCTCTCACTCTCCAACATGTCCTAATATCCTGCCCCCATCTTACTCCTGCCCGTTCCAGTTCCTTCCCTCATCTGTCCTCCCTTTCCTGACCTCCCTGTCTTGCGGACATTCTCCCGGAATCCCCCTCCTTCTCCCTGGAAAATTTAACCTCCTTCCTCCAACAAATCCACATCCTACATCTGATCTAACCATCCTGCTGTAACATTCCGTTCTTTCCCCTTCCCTCATCGTTTCACTATTATTCTTTAGCCCTCCCCTTTATATGCTTTGCCATAGTGCCATATGACCTCTGATGTCTGGCACATTCACCTTTTTAGGCATTGCATCAATCAGTCTCCTTCACCTCTCAATAGTAGACAGTCTCCTTCCCCTCTCAATAGTATACAGTCTCCTTCACCTCTCAATAGTATACAGTCTCCTTCCCCCCTCAATAGTATACAGTCTCCTTCACCTCTCAATAGTATACAGTCTCCTTCACCTTTCAATAGTATACAGTCTCCTTCACCTCTCAATAATATACAGTCTCCTTCACCTCTCAATAGTATACAGTCTCCTTCCCCTCTCAATAGTATACAGTCTCCTTCACCTCTCAATAGTATACAGTCTCCTTCCCCTCTCAATAGTATACAGTCTCCTTCCCCTCTCAATAGTATACAGTCTCCTTCCCCTCTCAATAGTATACAGTCTCCTTCCCCTCTCAATAGTATACAGTCTCCTTCACCTCTCAATAGTATACAGTCTCCTTCCCCTCTCAATAGTATACAGTCTCCTTCCCCTCTCAATAGTATACAGTCTCCTTCACCTCTCAATAGTATACAGTCTCCTTCCCCTCAATAGTATACAGTCTCCTTCACCCCTCAATAGTATACAGTCTCCTTCCCCTCAATAGTATACAGTCTCCTTCACCTCTCAATAGTATACAGTCTCCTTCCCCTCAATAGTATACAGTCTCCTTCCCCTCAATAGTATACAGTCTCCTTCACCCCTCAATAGTATACAGTCTCCTTCCCCTCTCAATAGTATACAGTCTCCTTGACCCCTCAATAGTATACAGTCTCCTTCACCCCTCAATAGTATACAGTCTCCTTCCCCTCTCAATAGTATACAGTCTCCTTGACCCCTCAATAGTATACAGTCTCCTTCCCCTCTCAATAGTATACAGTCTCCTTCACCTCTCAATAGTATACAGTCTCCTTCCCCTCTCAATAGTATACAGTCTCCTTGACCCCTCAATAGTATACAGTCTCCTTCCCCTCTCAATAGTATACAGTCTCCTTCCCCTCTCAATAGTATACAGTCTCCTTCACCTCTCAATAGTATACAGTCTCCTTCCCCTCTCAATAGTATACAGCAGAACACACTATCCAAAGTCTTCATGGTTATAGAAAATGGTATGGGATGCAAGACACAACGTTGTTTCGTGAATTTTAATAATGCAACCTTAAGGAAGACAGACTAATTTGTATAGGAAACACTAATCGCATTCAACACTCACGGCAAGCACAGTAGGCCTAAGCATGACACCAAGGTTTATGAGACGTGACATTACTAGAAAAAATCAGAAATTGTACTGGCTTGGGAAAAATAATAAAACGTAAGCCATTTCCAGAAAAGAAAATTTACGTCAGCTTATACTTATACTTATTTATACTCTCTCTCTCTCTCTCTCTCTCTCTCTCTCTCTCTCTCTCTCTCTCTCTCTCTCTCTCTCTCCTCTCTCTCTCTCTCTCTCTCTCTCTCTCTCTCTCTCTCTCTCTCTCTCTCTCTCTCTCTCTCTCTCTCTTTCTTTTTTTCTGTATATTTTTGTTGTGTGTATGTGTGTGTCTGTGGATGTGTGTGTGTATGTGTGTGTGTGTGTTGTGTGTGTGTGTGTGGTGTGTGTGTGGTGTGTGTGTGTGTGTGTGTCTGTGGATGTGTGTGTGGATGTGTGTGTGTGTGTGTGGTGTGTGTGTGTGTGTGTGTGTGTGGTGTGTGTGTGTGTGTGTCTGTGGATGTGTGTGTGGATGTGTGTGTGTGTGTGTGTGTGTATGTGTGTATGTGTGTGTGGTATGTGTGTGTGTGTGTGTGTCTGTGGATATGTGTGTGTGTGTGTGTGTGTGTGTGTGTGTGTGTGTGTGTGGTCTGTGGATGTGTGTGTGTGTGTGTGTGGTGTGTGTGTGTGTGTGTGTGTGTGCTTGTCAATACATACGAGTGTTGTGCGTGTGAATATCTCGTCATAGTGTCCCTTTCATGCTCTTTTTTTTCCCTTCGTTATTAAAAATGATGGCCTCGCCGGAGCCTTCGCGCGGCAACATCCCTGCAGCGCCACCTACGACCTAATGAATTGCCGCGTGAATACCCTCCTTAAGTTCTTTCTTGCTCATTTTAATACACGACGGGGCAGCGGTACAGCTCTCTTGACCCCTTGTTGAGAGAGAGAGAGAGAGAGAGAGAGAGAGAGAGAGAGAGAGAGAGAGAGAGAGAGAGAGAGAGAGAGTGAGAGTGTTAGCATGAGTAAGTAAGAACTGTGTCCAACAAAAAAAATTACAAACACACACTTGCAGCAAGAAAAAGTCATTTAAGCAGACAAGTCAAGGTGACTGAATGTGTGTGTGTGTGTGTGTGTGTGTGTGTGTGTGTGTGTGTGTGTGTGTGTGTGTGTGTGTGTGTGTGTGTGTTGTGTGTGTGTGTGTGTGTGTGTGAGTGTGTGTGTGTTTTCGTTTTTATGTGTTTTTGTCTATTTTGTTTTTTTCTCTCTCTCTCTCTCTCTCTCTCTCTCTCTTCTCTCTCTCTCTCTCTCTCCTCTCTCTCTCTCTCCTCTCTCTCTTCTCTCTCTCTCTCTCTCTCTCTCTCTCTCTGCTCTCTCTCTCTCTCTTTTCTCTCTCTCTCTTCTCTCTCTCTCTCTCTCTCTCTCTCTCTCTCTCTCTCTCTCTCTCTCTCTCTCTCTCTCGTTCACCACCTAAAGCGGGGAATCCAATAATGATTTGTAACTTGATTCCCACTCACTAATCTCCTCGAATACATTCACTCATGCAGAGGCCATTGCAACGCGCACACACACACACACACACACACACAACCCACCCACCCACCCACCCACCCACCCACCCACCACCCACCCACCCACCCACCCACCCACCCACCACCCACCCACCACCCCACCCACCCACCCACCCACCCACCACCCACACCGCCCGCCCGCCCCACCCACCCACCCACCCACCCACCCACCCACGCACGCCGCACGCACGCACACACACACACACACACCACACACACACACACCACAACCCCACACACACACACACACACACACACACACACACCACACCACACACACACACACACACACACACACACACACACACACACACACACACACACACACACACACACACACACACACACACACACACACAGACAGTAGGGGGTTGGCGCATAGAGTACAAAGTTTAGCTTAATTTTGATATAATATTTTTCTGATCTCCAAGAATCTCATCATCTCGGTATCACATGCCTACCGAGTGTTCTATAGCTTTATTGAGCTGAAAATTGACTTGTGGGAAGAGTAAAAATAGAAGTATTATAATAATCCTCAGCTACCGGTAACTAAGAACGTCCCGGTAACTATATATCAACTATCTACTGTGTGGGAATTGGCAAGAATTTTTTTTTTTGTATGCTCTTCCTTATACTCCCTTGGGTAGACTTTTGATGTAAATAAAATGATGAATCGATTGATGAATAGTAACCACATTCTTACCATCACCACCACCATCATCATCATCATCAACAAACTAGAACAATCAATTTGTCAACATAAATAATGATAATAACAATAAAATATAATGTACACAACAAACACAGGCGGTGGCATATGTATTGTTATTTTGTTGACTTAATAGGATGTAAATATATACATATGTTATATGTTATTCATTGCAAAGTAAAAAGAACAGGAATAAGTGGAGGAGGAGGAGGAGGAGGAGGAAGAGGAAGAGGAAGAGGAAGAAGGAGGAGGAGGAGGAGGAGGAGGAGGAGGAGGAGGAGGAGGAGGAGGAGGAGGAGGAGGAGGAGGAGGAGGAGGAAGAGGAAGAGGAAGAGGAGGAGGAGGAGGGAGGAGGAGGAGGAGGAGGAGAAGAGAAAGAGAAGAGAAAGAGGAAGAGGAAGAGGAAGAGAGGAGAGAGGAGGAGGAGGAGGAGGAGGAGGAGGAGGAGGAGGAGGAGGAGGAGGAGGAGGAGGAGGAGAAAGAGAAAGAGAAAGAGAAAGAGGAGGAGGAATATGCAAAGGAATATACAAAGGAAACACAAACAGCAACAGACCGATAGGTCCTTACAAAGCTGTTTGCTTTAACTACACTACACTAACTAGATAATAAGAGAGAAAGGATAGGAAGTAGAAGGCTCCTCCCCACCCACCCATCCCTCCAGCCGAAGCTGGCCGGAAAAGAAGTGATACCATGCAATATAGAAAAACAGCATGGAATTTGTGAGGAAAGTTGAAAGCTGTAATCTATGGCTAACTACTACTAGTTTGTGGGGGTAGGTTTAGTGCTTGATAGATAGGTCATGTTATGTGTGTTTTGTAATGGTGTGAACACAGTGTGGAGGAGGAGGAGGAGGAGGAGGATTACATGGGATTACATAGGAATAACAGACACCAGGAGACCTATTGGTCCATAGCGAGGGTATCTGCTGAACTACATACTACTAACTATCAACTACTTGTAAGAAAACAGTTGGACAATGATACCATGTCCCTAAAGAGGATAGGAACATGGAAGTTTCATAGTGCAGAATGATAGGATATGAAAAATACTAACTACAACTACCACTACCACTACAACTAATCGATACGGGGGACTAGATACGAATTCGCACTATCAGTACCCATTTACTTTACAGTGCGCGTCAAGTCTGTTTTTGAATGTAGTTATTGTGTTGGCTCCGACAACATTTGCTGGTAACTTGTTCCATCGATCAACGACTCTAACATTGAAATAATTTTTACGGAGATCGGTGATGCAACGTTGACCGTTTAGTTTTAAACCATTATTTCTTGTTGTCACTTGAGTTGAAAGCTCGAATAGGTCCTCTTGATTAATGACATCAAAACCTTTTAGGATCTTAAAGGTTTCTATCAAGTCCCCACGGATTCTACGATCCTTTAAGGAAAAACATATTAAGTTTCCGCAGTCTCTCTTCATAAGATGAATTTCGCAGAGATGGAATTTGTTTGGTTGCTCTTCTTTGCACTGATTCCAATTTGGCTTGATCTTTTACGAAACAGGGCGACCAGAATTGAACGGCATATTCCAAGTGCGGCCTAACTAAGAACGTGTATAATTGTGTCATTACTTTCGGAGTTTCATGTTCAAAGTTACGTTTAATAAAGCCCAACATCATATTTGCCTTTTTACTTGCAGCGAGGCAATGCGAACTGGTTTTCAGATCATTACTGATGATGACACCTAAATCCTTTTCCTGCTGTACTTCAGTTAACGATTTATTTTGCATTTGATAGTTATATTTGAGGTTATCGTTGCCTATATGCATTACTTTACATTTATCGGAATTGAATTTTAATAGCCATTTATCACTCCAATCTGATAGTTTGTCGAGATCACTTTGTATGAGTTCGCAGTTTTCTCTAGTATATGCTTTACCGCCTAATTTGGTGTCATCTGCAAATTTTGATATTTTAGATACAAGTCCGCAGTCCAGATCGTTGATATATATCAGAAAAAGAGTAGGACCCAAGACCGAGCCCTGAGGCACCCCACTAGTGACATCTAACCAATCAGATGCCTCACCATTTATTACTACCCGTTGTTTACGATTTGAAAGCCAATCGCCAATCCATGAACATAATAATTGCTCTCCTATGCCATGTGCCCTTAGCTTGGTCAACAGTCGCTTATGTGGAACTGTATCGAAGGCTTTCTGAAAATCAAGGTATATTACATCCGAGGGAATTTTAGCGTCCCAGTTTGAATAAATGACATTAAAAAAATCGAGTAGGTTTGTTAAGCAGGATCTCTTATTTCGAAATCCATGCTGGGAGTTTAGTATAGAGTTATTTTTCATGAGAAAAGACACTATTTTATCCCGCAATATTTTCTCAAATAGTTTAACAATCACGGACGTTAGACTAATTGGGGATAATTACTTGCGATGGCTCTTACTCCCTTTCTTGAATATCGGTGTAACATTAGCTAATTTCCACATACTAGGAACATTTTTTTCACTTAGCGATTTATTGAAAATAATCTTTAATGGGAGCGAAAGTTGACTGTGACATTCGCGAAGTAGTCACGGCGAGATTTCGTCCACCCCCACGGATTTTGCTGGGTCAAGTTTCAGCATATACTTTGATATTTCGTCTACTGTTATCTCCCCTATTACCAGTCTATCCCTTTCGAGTCCTGCATACATGTTTACTGGTTCTGGTAATGGAGTTTCGTCTTCTTGAAGAAAGAGGATTAAAGGATCATGAGTAGGAGACGCCATAAAATGACAAAGAATAGTATAAGGAAAGGACGCAGTGAAGTATGAAAGAACTTTGGTTTATTGGAGGAGGAGGGGAGGGGAGGAGGAGGAGGAGGAGGAGGAGGAGGGAAGACAATTGTGTGGTACTTACTTCCTCGTCTATATCAATCACAGCTCCTTCTATGATTCACGGGACAAGTACACAACACAGCGGCCTTCAGTACGCCAACACGGCCCTCGCGATGCATTAACAAACACCACAGCCCGAGGCAACAAGGGACGCTCTCGGTGGAATCTCATAAGTATATTTTTCAAGAGTGTATTTTAGGTCATAATGTGAAGTTGTAGAAATCCATGACCAGCAATATGAGAGATAATAATACTCACTTTAGATAGCGTTGTAAGTTTATTATGGTATGAATAGTGATTTTCTTACGTGATTTACGATAGTGTTGCAAGAACTAATGTGAATATAAGGCAATGAACGCATATATAAGGCTCTATTTAGGTTATACGTCTTGTGATGTAGTTCTTGATATATCTAGAAATGGGACTTCATTTTATGTCTATCCCATATTCATCAATAGATAAACATGCTGGCGTTTACCTACACGTATGTATAATATATTCACGTGTTACTATAGTTTTTAAAGTAGCTACATTCACTGCTTTAGATGCGCCACACAACGGTTAGCAACAAGAAAGAATTTAACACGAAAGATTTATCAATAATCTTATCAACACAAGACTGAGTTCTGGTGACTATGATGATATTTCTGTGTTCTTGTCCTCTTGTCCATCAATGAGTTGGTAAAATTTCTCACATGCTATCCAAGCACCTAAGTTTCAACACAGGTTCATGTCTCGAGAAAGCTAAAAGGGTTACAAGAATCAATTTATGACAAACACACTTCAAAATAACGCACATAGCATCGAATGTAAAATGTACAATTGCGCCTGAAATCCATAAATCAGTGTATAATACCGGCCTGGATATTTTTTTGTTATTGTTGAGATTCAATCAATCAATCAATCATTGGGGGCATACGCCGAGGGGCGCGTCGCCTCGCCCACCCTAAGACGCCACTCCCGGGGGTCGCCACGCGCGAGTGCCCATGCAGGCTCCCTTCCCATACCAAGCAACTCCCGACAGGAAGCATCAACTTGCCCCAGCCTCGAGCCTTGTGGGCGCTCTTGGCCTCCTCCACGCCGGATTGTCTTACAGATACGTACATAATGTTGAGATTAGTAAAATAGTAAATTAATTTTGACTTTCGGAACCTTTTTGTTCAGTTTTTGTTGTTTTATTCATGTGGAGTGGATATGAACGTTCTATAGAGACATTTGACAAAGCTAACAACCATGGCTTTCATAATACACATGATTTAAGTTGTATATAAGTACAACACTATCCCCTTAAAAAATGAAACCAAAGTACTTCTTGATAAACCTTAATATCTACTTATCCCATCCCATCACAGTATCCCATCACTGCTTACAGAGAGAAACGAAACCTTTATAGACATCCAGTATACGTAGTTTGAGCTTTAGCACAATTGTATTTCCGATAAAGAAAAAAATACTACTGCATTCTTTAGCGCAAGTTGTCCTAATTTGTCGATCATGTGACCATTTTTTTTCTATTGGTTTCACCCGGTGACCTGTTGCCTGGCTTTGCGTCCCTCGCCAGTAAATACCCCGTCAGTCGCCCGCCCGTCACCCCGGCACCGCCCTTATTGCCAAAACATTAGTGTGCGCGCCAACAAAGCCACTGTATTACGGGAGCCAGGCACGGAAAGGGGAATATTGTTTTGTTGGAATATTTTAATGATCAATGGAAGTCGTGATGTGTGTGTGGGAGGGAAGGCGGCGAGGACAGTGTTGGCGATGAATGACCCTGAACGAGGACACCGCGAGACCTTGTAGGCGTCAGGGTCCAGAAAGGAGAAATGGGCGGCCAGGAAGGAGGGCATGAAGGGCGATGTGCGAGGATTACTATAATGGCAGGAACATGGAAGGCTTTAATTAATACTTCAGAAAAGGATAAAGTACTTACATTGAGGGGTTATTACTTTATATAATAGATGAATGTAAGGTATTGTGTAAGAATTAAGGCGATACAAACATTTTGTCACATGTATCGGCTAATAGAATGATAATTTTACCAACGCAAAAAATATAAATAAATATATATAAAAAATAAATTTAAATCGACGAATAAGAATCGAAATGTAAAGCTTGATGAAAAAGGAAACAAAAGTGAATTGTTGAAAAAAGAAGCAACAAGCGTGCTGTTCAAAACACACCCCATAGCGACAAGAACGACGGTGAATCTGGACATTGTGTTCTCAGAAGGATGGAGTTATTGCGTGCGTGAATTTCCTTGTGAGTTGTCCGAGGAAAAAAAAATACGTCAAACACACAACTGCACTTCCCCTCACCCCAACACCGCTATAATCACCATTGAGGTCATTTAGTTGTGGCAGATAAATATTTTTTATGTATGAGAGCAGAGCGCCATTCTATTTATTTGTTTATTTATTCATTCATATATTTGTTTGTTTGTTTACTGAGTGGCTGTGTGGGGCCGGCCCTGCACAGCCCCCCTCCCCCCTCCCCCCCTGCCACTGCCCCCCTCCCCCCCTCCCCCCCTGCCACGCCCGCACCGGAAGCACAGTTACCCACACAACAGTTTCCACATTTTACTCATGTTTATTTTTCCTGTTTGTTTAACCTGACGATTACTTGTATGCCTATTGTTGTGTATATCCCGGAGTGACTTGCATACTTGTCCTTGTTTCCTGTTACTCCCACGATGACGCACTGTATAATTATCTTGTCTTCCGTCCTATAATACTGTAATATAGTTGTCATGCCATAGTTTCAATATTCTTGTCTTCCGTCCTATGAAACTAATACAGTAAACCCTCTCATATTCGGACTAATTGGGCCAAGGAGTGAGTGCAAGGCTCCGAATAATGGGGGGATTATATATGGGGGGATATGTAAAAAAAAAAAAAAAAAAAAAAAAAAAAAAAAATCTACGTGTATATATTAGGTAGGAAATTTCGCCCCCTTAAAAAAAAAAAAAAAAAAAAAAAATTCTAGGTGTATATATTAGCTAGGAAAGGTTGACCCTAAAAAAATAAAAAATAAAAAATAAAATAATAATAATAATAATAAAAAAAAAAAAAAAAAAAAGTATAGGTGTATATTTTAGCTAGGAAATTTTGACCCCTAGAGAGAGAAAAAAGAAAAGAAAAAAAAAAAAGGTCCGAATAATGTCAAAGTCCGAATAATGAGGGTCCGAATACGAGAGGTTTTACTGTATATTTGTCATTCCATAGTTAAAATATGTAATCTTGTCTTCCGTCCTATGCAACTGTAAATATATTTGGCATTTGTCATTTGCCATAGTTTAACCCCTTGAAGCCCATGACGTAATTTCCATTGTGATTTGGCTATCATTACACAATTTGTATTAATATAAGCAACATTTTATAGATATAACCGGGTTAGTATCCTTGTCCACTAGCTCATTTGGTATATTAAGTTACTTTTTGTAATCTTATGGCTAATAATAGACGATTTTACATAGCATAGGAAAGCTCTGGGTGTGAAGGGTTAAATAATATTGTCTTCCGTCCTATAATACTGTCATATATTTATCATTGCCTTGGCCTTGGGTTGGTGGCCCTGGCGCGGCGTGTTCCCAGCCTCCGGAGTCGCCAATCACCGTCCGATATGTACCCGTGAAGGGCCCCGATAAGGCCTCGCTTGTCCCGGCAGTATCGGTTATCGGGTCATCACGGAGACGGGTTGGTCATTGTACGTGCCGAGGTCAGAGGTCACGTGGCCTGGCTCGTGTGTCGCGGTGATGGACGCGATGCTGTGATCGTCTGTCGTTCGTGTGTCGCTGTTCATTTATGGACTATATGCTGTGTGTTGTGTGCTGTGTGCTGTGCTAGGAGGTTTGAATGTCCATCGTACTGTGGGTGTGTTGAGATAGAGGGCTAAGAAGGAGGAACGTAAGGACACAGGAGTAGCTGGTAGTAGGCAACTTGATTACCTATCACTAACGACTAACGAGCAATAACGAGAATAACCATGATAAATACATATATAAGAATAGGAATAATAATATAATAAGAATAGGTATAAGAATAAGAATAAGAATAGAATGAGTAGTAACGAGCAGCAAATACTAAAGCAGAAAAAATATCCCCCCCCCTCCCATCCCTGCGTATGGCTCGGTGCGATGAGTATGTAGTTTTCATGGGAGGCAGCAGACAAGACAAATTTTATCGGGTGTAAAAGAAACTATTGCACATTTAAGACATGTATACTCAAACGTTGTGTTCCAACTTGATAGCTGAATGTCAAGAATGAAATGTGTGGCTTGCGCGAATTCATGGGCATCGTTCTTCTTTTCTTATGTTTTGAAATCGAAATGTCAAACAATCCGTGTTGAGGTGATGTGCTAAATAAATATTAAATGCTGTCAGATTGCAACACTTGGGAATGATTGAAGGTTTTTTTTCTTGCTATTAAGTATCGTCTATCATTGTGACAACACACTCAATGCTCAATAGGAAACAAATGATCATCGCATCCGCTTCAGTCTTTCATTCCTCACAATCAAATATGAGGTTTGAGTCCATATTGTTTTTTTTGTTTTTTTGTTTTTTTGTCAATAGCCATTCCAGGATATTATTGCCAAGTGTTAATTAGTGTACAGATTGCGTAAGGAACACATTATGTATTAGTTGACTCTCCCACCATTTTGATTTAGTGGTATTAAGTAGTAATATGGTGGTAATATGTGTGGCAATATTAAGTGGTAATATGGTGGCATCATAGTGTCATTATTCCTCATAACGACATGAATCTCTCCTTACAATAGAATCATAGAATCAACGGCTGCATTTCGCTTTATGATGACCTGCGCAGATTTTTTTGTTTTTTGTTATGTAAGTAATCAATCAAACACTTTCAGTTTATCTTGGCACGTAAATGAATGTCTAATGTCGATATAGCCAATAGCTCCTCCAGCCTTTGTGTGGCCGCGGTTATCATTACCAGGAATCTCTAGTACAGCAGGGATGTAGTGATTGGCTCATGTCTGTAATAGCAATCACGCCTGGTTTCTCGAGGGAGGCATAAGCACTGAACTCATCGCGTTTATAGATTGAACTTCTCGCATTACTGCCTAGCGCTGGCATGGAGTGTGCGTGTCCGTGGCGCGGGAGAGGACGGTAGTTAGTATTTCTCTCTATATAACGGCTCTGTTTACGCTGTTGTATCTATGTATTTACGAACTGTTACTAAATACGACGAAAAAGAGGTATGAGTGTTTGATGTGAATGGTTATATAAGAGTACATATCTATTTCTTCCTCTTTTCATTCGCCTCGCCTACACGAGCCTACACCGAACACTTTTCATTCGCTTCGCCTACACGGGCCTACACCGAACACTTTTCATTCGCTTCGCCTACACGGGCCTACACCGAACACTTTTCATTCGCCTCGCCTACACGGGCCTACACCGAACACTTTTCATTCGCTTCGCCTACACGGGCCTACACCGAACACTTTTCATTCGCCTCGCCTACACGGGCCTACACCGAACACTTTTCATTCGCCTCGCCTACACGGGCCTACACCGAACACTTTTCATTCGCCTCGCCTACACGGGCCTACACCGAACACTTTTCATTCGCCTCGCCTACACGGGCCTACACCGAACACTTTTCATTCGCCTCGCCTACACGGGCCTACACCGAACACTTTTCATTCGCTTCGCCTACACGGGCCTACACCGAACACTTTTCATTCGCCTCGCTACACGGGCCTACACCGAACACTTTTCATTCGCTTCGCCTACACGGGCCCTACACCGAACACTTTTCATTCGCCTCGCCTACACGGGCCTACACCGAACACTTTTCATTCGCCTCGCCTACACGGGCCTACACCGAACACTTTTCATTCGCCTCGCCTACACGGGCCTACACCGAACACTTTTCATTCGCCTCGCCTACACGAGCCTACACCGAACACTTTTCATTCGCCTCGCCTACACGGGCCTACACCGAACACTTTTCATTCGCTTCGCCTACACGAGCCTACACCGAACACTTTTGATTTGCTGCCTAACTACATCGGCATACATACAATTTTAAGACCGTGTACATACGTATATACTAGAACAATAGGCTACCAACATGAGAATAATGAAAGAAAAAAAACCAACTAGTCTGTACATAGTTGAAAGTTAATGTGTTTGAGATTAGGTTATGAGTATTAGGATATTTATTGGTTAGGTTATATGCTTGCAAAGGAAGGAATAATATCGTATTGGGATTAGGATATTGGGTAGGTTATATGCTTGCAAAGGAAGGAATAATATCGTATTGGGATTAGGATATTGGGTAGGTTATATGCTTGCAAAGGAAGGAATAATATCGTATTGGGATTAGGATATTGGTTAGGTTATATGCTTGCAAAGGAAGGAATAATATCGTATTGGGATTAGGATATTGGTTAGGTTATATGCTTGCAAAGGAAGGAATAATATCGTATTGGGACTAGGATATTGGGTAGGTTATATGCTTGCAAAGGAAGGAATAATATCGTATTGGGATTAGGATATTGGTTAGGTTATATGCTTGCAAAGGAAGGAATAATATCGTATTGGGATTAGGATATTGGGTAGGTTATATGCTTGCAAAGGAAGGAATAATATCGTATTGGGACTAGGATATTGGGTAGGTTATATGCTTGCAAAGGAAGGAATAATATCGTATTGGGAGTAGGATATTGGGTAGGTTATATGCTTGCAAAGGAAGGAATAATATCGTATTGGGACTAGGATATTGGGTAGGTTATATGCTTGCAAAGGAAGGAATAATATCGTATTGGGACTAGGATATTGGTTAGGTTATATGCTTGCAAAGGAAGGAATAATATTGTATTGGGATTAGGATATTGGGTAGGTTATATGCTTGCAAAGGAAGGAATAATATCGTATTGGGACTAGGATATTGGTTAGGTTATATGCTTGCAAAGGAAGGAATAATATCGTATTGGGATTAGGATATTGGTTAGGTTATGTGCTTGCAAAGGAAGGAATAATATCGTATTGGGATTAGGATATTGGTTAGGTTATATGCTTGCAAAGGAAGGAATAATATCGTATTGGGATTAGGATATTGGTTAGGTTATATGCTTGCAAAGGAAGGAATAATATCGTATTGGGATTAGGATATTGGTTAGGTTATATGCTTGCAAAGGAAGGAATAATATCGTATTGGGACTAGGATATTGGGTAGGTTATATGCTTGCAAAGGAAGGAATAATATCGTATTGGGATTAGGATATTGGGTAGGTTATATGCTTGCAAAGGAAGGAATAATATCGTATTGGGATTAGGATATTGGGTAGGTTATATGCTTGCAAAGGAAGGAATAATATCGTATTGGGATTAGGATATTGGTTAGGTTATATGCTTGCAAAGGAAGGAATAATATCGTATTGGGATTAGGATATTGGTTAGGTTATATGCTTGCAAAGGAAGGAATAATATCGTATTGGGATTAGGATATTGGGTAGGTTATATGCTTGCAAAGGAAGGAATAATATCGTATTGGGACTAGGATATTGGTTAGGTTATATGCTTGCAAAGGAAGGAATAATATCGTATTGGGACTAGGATATTGGGTAGGTTATATGCTTGCAAAGGAAGGAATAATATCGTATTGGGACTAGGATATTGGGTAGGTTATGTGCTTGCAAAGGAAGGAATAATATCGCATTGGGACTAGGATATTGGGTAGGTTATGTGCTTGCAAAGCAAGGAATAATATCGTATTGGGATTAGGATATTGGTTAGGTTATATGCTTGCAAAGGAAGGAATAATATCGTATTGGGATTAGGATATTGGGTAGGTTATATGCTTGCAAAGGAAGGAATAATATCGTATTGGGATTAGGATATTGGTTAGGTTATATGCTTGCAAAGGAAGGAATAATATCGTATTGGGACTAGGATATTGGTTAGGTTATATGCTTGCAAAGGAAGGAATAATATCGTATTGGGATTAGGATATTGGGTAGGTTATATGCTTGCAAAGGAAGGAATAATATCGTATTGGGACTAGGATATTGGGTAGGTTATATGCTTGCAAAGGAAGGAATAATATCGTATTGGGACTAGGATATTGGGTAGGTTATGTGCTTGCAAAGGAAGGAATAATATCGTATTGGGATTAGGATATTGGTTAGGTTATATGCTTGCAAAGGAAGGAATAATATCGTATTGGGACTAGGATATTGGGTAGGTTATGTGCTTGCAAAGGAAGGAATAATATCGTATTGGGATTAGGATATTGGGTAGGTTATATGCTTGCAAAGGAAGGAATAATATCGTATTGGGATTAGGATATTGGGTAGGTTATATGCTTGCAAAGGAAGGAATAATATCGTATTGGGATTAAGATATTGGGTAGGTTATATGCTTGCAAAGGAAGGAATAATATCGTAATGGGATTAGGATATTGGTTAGGTTATATGCTTGCAAAGGAAGGAATAATATCGTATTGGGACTAGGATATTGGGTAGGTTATATGCTTGCAAAGGAAGGAATAATATCGTATTGGGACTAGGATATTGGGTAGGTTATATGCTTGCAAAGGAAGGAATAATATCGTATTGGGACTAGGATATTGGGTAGGTTATGTGCTTGCAAAGGAAGGAATAATATCGTATTGGGATTAGGATATTGGGTAGGTTATATGCTTGCAAAGGAAGGAATAATATCGTATTGGGATTAGGATATTGGTTAGGTTATATGCTTGCAAAGGAAGGAATAATATCGTATTGGGATTAGGATATTGGGTAGGTTATATGCTTGCAAAGGAAGGAATAATATCGTATTGGGATTAGGATATTGGGTAGGTTATATGCTTGCAAAGGAAGGAATAATATCGTATTGGGACTAGGATATTGGGTAGGTTATATGCTTGCAAAGGAAGGAATAATATCGTATTGGGATTAGGATATTGGTTAGGTTATATGCTTGCAAAGGAAGGAATAATATCGTATTGGGATTAGGATATTGGTTAGGTTATATGCTTGCAAAGGAAGGAATAATATCGTATTGGGACTAGGATATTGGTTAGGTTATATGCTTGCAAAGGAAGGAATAATATTGTATTGGGACTAGGATATTGGTTAGGTTATGTGCTTGCAAAGGAAGGAATAATATCGTATTGGGACTAGGATATTGGGTAGGTTATATGCTTGCAAAGGAAGGAATAATATCGTATTGGGACTAGGATATTGGGTAGGTTATATGCTTGCAAAGGAAGGAATAATATCGTATTGGGAGTAGGATATTGGGTAGGTTATATGCTTGCAAAGGAAGGAATAATATCGTATTGGGATTAGGATATTGGTTAGGTTATATGCTTGCAAAGGAAGGAATAATATCGTATTGGGATTAGGATATTGGGTAGGTTATATGCTTGCAAAGGAAGGAATAATATCGTATTGGGACTAGGATATTGGTTAGGTTATATGCTTGCAAGGAAGGAATAATATCGTATTGGGATTAGGATATTGATTAGGTTATGTGCTTGCAAAGGAGGAATAATATGTATTGGGATTAGGATATTGGTTAGGTTATATGCTTGCAAAGGAAGGAATAATATCGTATTGGGATTAGGATATGGTTAGGTTTATGCTTGCAAAGGAAGGGATAATATCGTATTGGGATTAGGATATTGGTTAGGTTATATGCTTGCAAAGGAAGGAATAATATGGATTGGGACTAGGATATTGGGTAGGTTATATGCTTTGCAAAGGAAGAATATATGTATGGGATTAGGATATTGGGTAGGTTATATGCTTGAAAGGAAGGAATAATATCGTATTGGGATTAGATTTGGGTAGGTTTAATGTTGCAAGAAGGAAATTGAGTATGATTGGAGATTTGGATATTGGTTAGGTTATATCTTGCAAAAGGAATAATTAGTGGTATAGATTGGAAGGTAGTTAGTGAATATGTTTGGAAGGATAGGAAAATAAGATATTGGGATTAGGATATTGGGTAGGTTATTGCTTAAGAAAGGAAAATATCGTATTGGGACTAGGATATTGGTTAGGTTATATGCTTTGCAAAGGAAGGAATAAATATCGTATTGGGACTAGGATATTGGGTAGGTTAGATGCTTGCAAAGGAAGGAATAATATCGTATTGGGACTAGGATATTGGGTAGGTTATAGTGCTTGCAAAGGAAGGAATAATATCGCATTGGGACTAGGATATTGGGTAGTTATGTGCTTGCAAAGGAAGGAATAATATCGTATTGGGATTAGGATATTGGTAGGTTATATGCTTGCAAAGGAAGGAATAATATCGATTGGGATTAGGATATTGGGTAGGTTATATGCTTGCAAAGGAAGGAATAATATCGTATTGGGATTAGGATATTGGTTAGGTTATATGCTTGCAAAGGAAGGAATAATATCGTATTGGGACTAGGATATTGGTAGGTTATATGCTTGCAAAGGAAGGAATAATATCGTATTGGGATTAGGATATTGGGTAGGTTTATGCTTGCAAAGGAAGGAATAATATCGTATTGGGACTAGGATATTGGTAGAGGTTATATGCTTGCAAAGGAAGGAATAATCGTATTGTGGACTAGGATAATTGGGTAGGTTATGTGCTTGCAAAGGAAGGAATAATATCGTATTGGGATTAGGATATTGGTTAGGTTATATGCTTGCAAAGGAAGGAATAATATCGTATTGGGACTAGGATATTGGGTAGGTTATTGCTTGCAAAGGAAGGAATAATATCGTATTGGGATTAGGATATTGGGTAGGTTATATGCTTGCAAAGGAAGGAATAATATCGTATTGGGATTAGGATATTGGGTAGGTTATATGCTTGCAAAGGAAGGAATATAATCGTATTGGATTAAGATATTGGGTAGGTTAATATGCTTGCAAAGGAAGGAATAATATCGTAATGGATTAAGGATATTGGTAGGTTATATGCTTGCAAAGGAAGGAATAATATCGTATTGGGATAGGATATTGGGTATGGTTATATGCTTGCAAAGGAAGGAATAATATCGTATGGGACTAGGATATTGGGTAGGTTATATGCTTGCAAAGGAAGGAATAATATCGTATTGGGACTAGGATATTGGGTAGGTTATGTGCTTGCAAAGGAAGGAATAATATCGTATTGGGATTAGGATATTGGTAGGTTATATGCTTGCAAAGGAAGGAATAAATCGTATTGGGATTAGGATATTGGTTAGTTTATGCTTGCAAAGGAAGGAATAATATCGTATTGGGATTAGGATATTGGGTAGGTTAATGCTTGCAAAGGAAGGAATAATATCGTATTGGGATTAGGATATTGTGTAGGTTATATGCTGCAAAGGAAGGAATAATATCGTATTGGGATAGGATATTGGGTAGGTTATATGCTTGCAAAGGAAGGAATAATATCGTATTGGGATTAGGATATTGGTTAGGTTATATGCTTGCAAAGGAAGGAATAATATCGTATTGGGATTAGGATATTGGTTAGGGTTTTATGCTTGCAAAGGAAGGAATAATATCGTATTGGGACTAGGATATTGGTTAGGTTTATATGCTTGCAAAGGAAGGAATAATATTGTATTGGGACTAGGATATTGGTTAGGTTATGGCTTGCAAAGGAAGGAATAATATCGTATTGGGACTAGGATATTGGGTAGGTTATATGCTTGCAAAGGAAGGAATAATATCGTATTGGGACTAGGATATTGGGTAGGTTATATGCTTGCAAAGGAAGGAATAATATCGTATTGGGAGTAGGATATTGGTAGGTTTATTGCTTGCAAGGAAGGAATAATATCGTATTGGACTAGGATATTGGTTAGGTTATATGCTTGCAAAGGAAGGAATAATATCGTATTGGGAGTAGGATATTGGTTGGTTATATGCTTGCAAAGGAAGGAATAATATCGTATTGGGACTAGGATATTGGTTAGGTTATATGCTTGCAAAGGAAGGAATATATCGTATTGGGTTAGGATATTGGGTAGGTTATATGCTTGCAAAGGAAGGAATAATATCGTATTGGGACTAGGATATTGGGTAGGTTATGTGCTTGCAAAGGAAGGAATAATATCGTATTGGGACTAGGATATTGGGTAGGTTATATGCTTGCAAAGGAAGGAATAATATCGTATTGGGATTAGGATATTGGTAGGTTATGATGCTTGCAAAGGAAGGAATAATATCGTATTGGGACTAGGATATTGGGTAGGTTATATGCTTGCAAGGAAGGAATAATATCGTATTGGGATTAGGATATTGGTTAGGTTATATATGCTTGCAAAGGAAGGAATAATATCGTATTGGGATTAGGATATTGGTTAGGTTATATGCTTGCAAAGGAAGGAATAATATCGTATTGGGATTAGGATATTGGGTAGGTTATGTGCTTGCCAAAGGAAGGAATAATATCGTATTGGGATTAGGATATTGGGTAGTTATATGCTTGCAAAGGAAGAATAATACGTATTGGGATTAGGATATTGGGTAGGTTATGTGCTTGCAAAGGAAGGAATAATATCGTATTGGGATTAGGATATTGGGTAGGTTATATGCTTGCAAAGGAAGGAATAATATCGTATTGGGATTAGGATATTGGTTAGGTTATGTGCTTGCAAAGGAAGGAATAATATCGTATTGGGATTAGGATATTGGGTAGGTTATGTGCTTGCAAAGGAAGGAATAATATCGTATTGGGATTAGGATATTGGGTAGGTTATGTGCTTGCAAAGGAAGGAATAATATCGTATTGGGATTACGATATTGGGTAGGTTATGTGCTTGCAAAGGAAGGAATAATATCGTATTGGGATTAGGATATTGGGTAGGTTATATGCTTGCAAAGGAAGGAATAATATCGTATTGGGATTAGGATATTGGGTAGGTTATGTGCTTGCAAAGGAAGGAATAATATCGTATTGCGATTAGGATATTGGGTAGGTTATGTGCTTGCAAAGGAAGGAATAATATCGTATTGGGATTAGGATATTGGGTAGGTTATGTGCTTGCAAAGGAAGGAATAATATCGTAATGGGATTAGGATATTGGGTAGGTTATATGCTTGCAAAGGAAGGAATAATATCGTATTGGGATTAGGATATTGGGTAGGTTATATGCTTGCAAAGGAAGGAATAATATCGTATTGGGACTAGGATATTGGGTAGGTTATATGCTTGCAAAGGAAGGAATAATATCGCATTGGGATGTATACGCAGACCTTCATACTCAAAGGCCTTAAATCTAAAGCAGAGGAAAAAGCCAGAAGAAAAACAAAACAAGAGTCAGTCAACAATAACAACGTAAATAAAACATAAAAGAAAAAAAGACACATGCAAACGCAAGCATTGATATTACAATTTTTTTTTTTTTTCAATTCATCCTTTCCCCGTTTGGTCTGGATAAATTTGTCGAAAAATGATGCAACATTCAGGGCATAAAAACAAGTAAATGAATGCATACACCAGTAAATGAATGCATGAATATGTAATTTGCATCAAACAGCGGTGACGTTATTCACTCTATGGATATATAGGCGTCTCTCTCTCTCTCTCTCTCTCTCTCTCTCTCTCTCTCTCTCTCTTCTCTCTCTCTCTCTCTCTCATCTTCACTCTCTCTCTCTCCTCTCTCTCTACTCTCTCTCTCTCTCTCTATCTCTCATCTCTCTCTCTCTCTCTCTCCTCTCTCCTCTCACTCTCTCTCCTCTCTCTCTCTCTCTCTCTCCTCTCTCTCTCTCTCATCTCTCTCTCGTCTCTCCTCTCTCCTCTCTCTCCCTCTCTCTCTCTCTCCTCTCTCTCTCTCCTCTCTCTCTCTCTCCTCTCTCTCTCTCTCTCTCAGTCCCTGGGCCGCCACGAGTGGGATACAAACACATTGTGGGTTCAAAGAGAGAACAAATATGATAAAGAGTGAAGGAATGAGTGAGTTTAGATGCTCAGGAGACAGCAAGATGCACAAATAGAGCCCATAACCTCTCTTATCATTAGCAAGTGTTGTAAATGGGTAGATACACACATACATATATGCAATGGTGTTTGTTGACCATAAACATACATTATTCAGTCAATAAATATGCATCATTCAGAAATACAAAACATAGAGTGTTATTATAGTGTCAGTAGTTATGGTCAACACAAACAAGTTAAAAAAAGATTTGAATATAATATTACACCAGGATAAAATTAATGAGAAAGGAAAAAACATGTACAAACCCGACATCTAGTGAATAGAAATTAATTAAACTGAGAAAAAATATATTGAAAAGTGTACGTTTGGTCGCCGAATATTCGAGTAATGAAACGATTGAATTTAAAACAATCACAACAAAAGAAACTATGGGAATCACAGTACATAGACTACATAATACATGAACAAAAATCACCATAAACGATTTTTTTTGTAACTTGGAAATAAGACAGCATAAAAACTTTGTAATAGTTATGAGAATATATAATATCGAACACAATACATAGCTAGGTCAAAAAGATACTTATGTGTTGCTTAGAATTATTTGAAAATCTTGCAGCAATAAATATAACTGTCAGGAGTGAAGATTGTTATCCAACTGTACCAAAAAGACCAAACATCTTACGTAAAATACACCAAATAGAAACTCGTGAATTGATTAAACTTGTAAGTAAGCCAAACTGTGTTATCATCAGGAATCTCACAGTAAAAATGTACAAAAGTAGGAATTGACGTAAACAGTCTGCAGTCAAAAAGGTGGCTCGGCCTTCCTCTACACTACCGTCACAAGCTTTCGGTCCGCGGGTCCAATTACGGGTCCGCAGGTCGACCCTTTGTGGTCCCCGCGCACTCAAATATATTTACTGATTTATTCTGTAAAAACTACTAATGAAGTATCAAAGACTTTTGTAAGGTTATGTGAGAGTATGCGGGAAATGTAAGGTGGAGGCGGTCACTCCAGGGCGGCCTCGCGTGTCCGTCATTCTGCAAACAAGGTCTTGACGGCGACATAACACTCCAGCACGTTGGTTCTCCAGCGGCCAAAATCAGCCTCGTCCTCCTCTCCGTCAGCTGTGATGTATGACACCCGAGGACTTTGGTCCCTCATGGGGTCTATGTAAACCCTCTGTAATTTCGCAGCCTGCACAGTCACGCCTGGGGAAGGGCAGTGCCTTGCGTGTCACTATAACATGCCCGTCATCGGCAAAGGGGTCGTAGTAGGCCTACCTGCCTTGCCTGGTCATCAGACAGTCACTGGTCATTACCTGGAACACCACAACAAGGATGCGTCGCTCCAGTAGACAAGGTTGTGTCTCCAGGCAGTGTTGTGCGTCATTGAGAGACAAGTGACCCACTGCTTCCTTCACCAACACTGCGTTGCTGCCCTTCTCTTGACGGCGGCGGTGCCGCGCCAGGGTCTGTCGTGCTCAGGGAACCCCGCCATGAGCACACCAAACACACCCACCGCCACCACACACACGGCCACCACGAACCTGAACACACTAGCCTTGTGCTCCTGCTCGGCCTCCTGGACCGGTCTCTCCAGGCAGGCCAGGTGTTTCTTCATGCCCACTACCAGGGGCACCACCCTCCGCCAGCCGTCACCGACGAGGAAGATGCACTGGGCCTCGGGGTCCCTTGTAGGGGCCAGCCACGAGGCGGCGACCAGGCGCTCCCGCACCTTCCCCGGCAGGGTGGTGTGGGGCCCTGCGACCCACCACACTCTCAACGCCTGTTGCAGCTTGTCGACCTTCAGCACCAAGCCCATCAGGAGGAGGGTGATCGCCACAACCATCACAAACACAAACCCAGCGGGGTTTACCAGGCCTGCTACATGTAGATTATATGTTATTGGTGTGTGTGTGGCGGGGCTCGGGGTGACCAGTACTGCCGCCACACTCACTCTGGTGTGGGTGGCGGTGCAGCGTTTGTAGGGCGGGTGTGTAGGGAGGCGAGTCCTGCTTGATGGAGGGTTAATGGCAAGGTCTGGCGCACTGAATGCTGGTATTAGGGTCTTGCCGACCAACAACCAACCAGGAAACAGTTTGCTTTGATCTGCTCTGTCATGAATTCATATCATCAGCTGAGTGAGGCAAATTGCTGTCATTATTTTCTTGTCCTCTGACTGTTCACCTTGAACCATCAATAAGCTGCCTGCGATGGCAACCACATTCCCTACCAGGGACAAGGGAGGTAAAGGTAAGGCCTTTGTAAGGTAAAGATGGGGCCATACGCTATGCTGCGCGTGGCCTCGGTGCTAGTCTCCTTCGCTTTATTCCTTGAGCCTGCTGTGGTGGGTGAGAACCCGTTACTCCAAAACACAGGGCTAGTGTGACATCCGAGTCACCACAGTTACATTCCCCAGGTTTCCCCAGGCACCCATTTATCGATCAACCCCGAAAGGAAGGATGAACAGCTGTTTGGGCTGGCCGCCGACTTTCCCTGGGCCAGATTCGAACCAGGGTCGTTAGATTCATAGGTAGGCGCGCTGGCCACGTAGGCGACAGGATAAGGGAGGAACAACACACACACACACACACACACACACACACACACACACACAGACACACACACACACACACACACACACACACACACACCAAAATCTCCCCGATATTTTACCCGAGAATAACATTTCTCGCTGGAAGGAAGTATTTAGGGTGAAGGTTCCTTCTCCTCAATCAGCGATGCACCGCAAAACAGCAAAGCAAAACACAACGTATAGCCATAATCACTACCAGTGTAAAACAGGAATATCCTGCACCACAGGTTACTTATCTATATTATAAAAAAGATAACAAAAAATATATATATATATTTTCAAGGTATATCTATCATGATGTAGGTGGGCCTTTACCCCCCCCCCCCCCTCCCCGGCGGCCGAGCCCACCGCCGCGCCGCAGACCGAGGGGGCGGAGACATATTTTGCAGGATAATGCTGGATTAAAATTCATTAGTCGCTGATATAGTACATAATAACAGAGGCATTACCATGCTGTGCATCAATTCAAAGGTCTTCAAGGGAAATGTGATGAGGATGAGGTGCACTGCGGGACGGACTGGTCAGTGTGTTACCTGGTGTATGTGTGTGTGTGTGTGTGTATTCATCTAGTTGTATTCATCTAGTTGTATTTTACAGGCCCTGAGGAACGCTCGTATATATGGCCCCGTCTCCATATCAACATTTATTTTATCATTCATCCTTAGTGCTTAGTGTTGGCCGAAGCCACCACCCCGGGAGGGGGGTCACAAACCCCCGGCTAACACCCGGTACCCATTCACTGCTGGGTGGACAGGGGCTCGGGTTTTAAGAAGACCGCCCGTCTGTCTTCGCTCCGCCCGGGGATCGAACCCGGGACTTCTCGGTTGTGAGCCGAGCGTGCTATCCCTTACACTACGGAGTTCCCTGTGTGTGTGTGTGTGTGTGTGTGTGTGTGTGTGTGTGTGTGTGTGTGTGTGTGTGTGTGTGTGTGTGTGTGTGTGTGTGTGTGTGTGTGTGTGTGTGTGCGTGCGCGCGCGCGCGTGTGTGTGTGTGTGTGTGTATGTGTGTGTTTGTGTGTATGTATGTGTTCGTTCCTAACTTCCTTTCCATCTGTTTCATATCTCCATGTGTGCCAAAGATTAAACAGTATTGATTCCTCCTCCTCCCCTTTTGAGTTTACTAAGAAAGGCTGGCGTTTGTGCTTTACGGAAGATGGTGTTTGGAAATTTTCTCACAAGGACCAAAATGCCGTGTAAGGAGGCAATAAGCGGTGTTCTTGCGGTCATTGCGAGGACACGGAACGGACAGACGGTCAGGCGAAAATATAAGATATGAAACAAAAGAGAAGAAATAAACATGGAAAGTGGTTAGATGAAGGAAATGTTAGTGTGTATAGAAGCTTCCCAGAGAAAACTGTAGTGCTGGATGTAAAATAAACTAGTAAACGACTTGAGAGGTGTAGTATAATAGGAGAGAAATGCAACGATAATTACATGTTAACAGTTAAAGAAAACTCTAAGAAAACAGGAGAGAGGAGAGAGAGAGAGAGAGAGAGAGAGAGAGAGAGAGAGAGCGAGAGAGAGAGAGAGAGAGAGAGAGAGAGAGAGAGAAGAGAGAGAGAGAGAGAGAGAGAGAGAGAGAGAGAGAGAGAGAGAGAGAGGTTAATTTCATAATCATAACAACAGATTCTAAAGTAACCTAAAACATAATTATCCACATAAAACCGCAATCATTACCATTCAACCATTGCCTCCCACCCCTCTCTCTCTCTCTCTCTCTCTCTCTTCTCTCTCCATCTCTCCTCTTCTCTCTCTCTCTCTCTCTCTCTCTCTCTCCTCTCTCTCTCTCACTCTCTCTCTCTCTCTCTCTCTCTCTCCTCTCCTCTCTCTCTCTCTCTCTCTCTCTCCTCCTCTCTCTCTCTCTCTCTCTCTCTCTCTCATAAGAACATAAGAAAATAAGGAACTACAAGAGCCGCGAGGCCTACACGTGGTAGTTCCTGTCACCTAACACTACCTATCCACCTTTCATCCCCATCCATGAACCTATCCAGCTCCCCTTTAAAGCTCCCTAATGACTCCGCACTAACTACCTGTCTACTGAGACCATTCCACTCATTCACCACCCTATTTGTGAACCAGTTTTTCCCTATTTCCTTTCTAAATCTACGCTTTTCCAGCTTGAATCCGTTACTTCTTGTTCTACCCTGGTTTAAAAGCCATAAGAACTTTTTCCTACCTCTCCTTTATTAAATCCCTTTATCCACTTAAAAACTTCTATCAGATCGCCCCTTACTCTGCGTCTCTCGAGTGAGTGTAATTTTAATAACTTCAATCTCCTCTCATAACTAAAGTTACGCATCCCTTGTATCATTTTGGTCATCCTTCTCTGCACTTTTTCTAACAACACTATATCCATCCTGTAATATGGAGACCAAAACTGAACTGCATAGTCTAGGTGAGGCCTGACTAGAGCCAGATAAAGCTTTAGAATAACTTCCGCACTTCTACTTTTAACACTTCTGGTAATGAATCCTAATACTCTATTAGCTCTATTTCTGGCCTCAATACATTGTTTCCTAGGTCGGAGGTCTGGGCTCACCCTCACTCCAAGATCTTTTTCACCTTCTGATCTTTTCAGCGATACATTGCTTATGGTGTATCTATTACCAGGGTTTTTTCTACCAACATTCATAACGCTACATTTATCAATATTAAATTCCATCTGCCATCTGACTGCCCACTCGTTCACCTACTCTCTCTCTCTCTCTCTCTCTCTCTCTCTCTCTCTCTCTCTCTCTCTCTCTCTCTCTCTCTCTCTCTCTCTCTCTCATCATTTTATCCCTTTCCCAAACCCTCTCTCTCTCTCCACACCAACCCTTCCACAAAATACCCATCTCCGCCACTATACATCACTATATCACATTCCTTGGATCTCTAACATTACCTCGCCATTCCCATACGTACTTCCCTCTTTCCTCTTTTCCCCTCTCCCCTTGCCTCTGAGAACTAAACACAAATCATTCCTGTCGTACCAAAGAACAAAGAAGGACCCAACTGTTTAGGAACGCCGTAATGATGCTTTTAATTCATGCTTTATAGTTTTAGTTTCTCTCAGGTCGTAGTTGCCGTGCCAGTTTTCTCACGATGGCTGAGGTGTGAGAAAGGTGAAAGGTATATCGAGAAGGTGGGGTGTGTGGGGGTGATGGGGAGTACTGTGGATAGGAGTTGTTCTAT
>JACEEZ010014400.1:152500-160000 GCA_016584305.1 Chionoecetes opilio
ATCCGTTTTTTAATGTATGGACTAATGGGTTTTTTTTCCTGTTTCACGCTAGTATGGTCGTGGAAAAAAAATATGTATTTTAATGCTTGAATGTTAAAATGTTGTATCAGTTTTAGGCAACGACAACAACATCGCAACGCTTGTCAATGGTTGTTGCATTCGCCTCTCAACTTTACCTATCAAATTAAGCCTCCAAGTTTGGTCTGATTCCTAAACTATAATTCGACGAGGCATTGCCTGTTTGTTACATTCTGGCCAGGTTAGAAACTCTGGCTGTGTTTCCTGTATCCTGACACACACACACACACACACACACACACACCGCGCGATGGTCAGGTACACCGCGCGATGGTCAGGTTGATAACGTTCTGGTCTCTCACTCTGTGGGTAGGCGGTTCGAATCCTCGCGCTCCCGGGGATTTTCACTTGACAAATTCGGGCGGTTACTGTCCCCCTTGAGCAAGGGGATGGGGGTGTGTGGTGTGTGAGGTCCCAGCATTGCCCAAAGATCGGTAATAATGAGCTCCAAGCTCGCACTGAGAGGATGAAACTGGCGATCGCGAGCCAGCTCGCGTGGACAAAGACCATAGGTGAACACACACACACACACACACATACACACATGCACACACACACACACACACACACACACTATGTGTGGGTACTCCGTAGTGTAGGGGTAGCACGCTCGGTTCACAACCGAGAAGTCCCGGGTTCGATCCCCGGGCGGAGCGGAAACAGATGGGCTGTTTCCTTAAAACCCGAGCCCCTGTCTACCCAGCAGTGAATGGGTAACGGGTGTTAGCCGGGGGTTTGTGACCCGCCTCCCGGGGTGCTGGTTTCACCCAACACTAAGCACTAAGGATGAATGATAAAAATGTTGATATGGAGACGGGGCCATACGAGCGTTGCTCAGGCCCTGTAAAATACAACTAGATAAATACACACACATGCACACACACGCACACACACACACGCACACACGCACTCACTCACACACACACACACACACACACACACTACATAAGGATACAAACTTATGTATGCTAGTACACCTAAGAACATCTATAATAATATAAGCGAAAGTGTGTCTGTCTGTGTGTGTGTGTGTGTGTGTGTGGTATAGGTTCCGCCCCCCGTGGCGCAAACACCTCATATGGCACATTTTTGGAATCAGGTTGACCAGGGGAAGGTCATAAGCCCACTTATGAGATGATCCGATCACTTTTTTTTTTTTTTTTTTTTAGCAGCCTATTACCCAGAATTGTGAAAACAAAAGTGGGTGCGAGAATTGAGGAAGCTTGAGTAGGGTGATGGGTAATGGGTGAGTGAATGGGTGGGGTGATGGGTAATGGGTGTGGGGTGATGGGTGAGTGAATGGGTGGGGGGTGATGGGTTGGGGTGATGGGTGATGGGTGAGGGAATAGGTGGGGGGTGATGGGTAATGGGTGAGTGAATGGGTGTGTGGTGATGGGTAATGGGTGAGTGAATGGGTGGGGGGTGATGGGTAATGGGTGAGTGGAATGGGTGTGTGGTGAGGGTAATGGGTGAGTGAATGGGTGGGGGGTGATGGGTAATGGGTGAGTGAATGGGTGTGTGGTGATGGGTAATGGGTGAGTGAATGGGTGGGGGGTGAGTGAATGGGTGGGGGGTGATGGGTAATGGGTGTGTGGTGATGGGTAATGGGGTGAGTGAATGGGTGGGGGGTGAGTGAATGGGTGGGGGGGTAATGGGTGAGTGAATGGGTGTGTGGTGATGGGTAATGGGTGCGTGAATGGGTGGGGAGTGATGGGTAATGGGTGAGTGAATGGGTGTGTGGTGATGGGTAATGGGTGAGTGAATGGGTGTGTGGTGATGGGTAATGGGTGAGTGAATGAGTGGGGGGTGATGGGTAATGGGTGAGTGAATGGGTGTGTGGTGATGGGTAATGGGTGAGTGAATGGGTGGGGGGTGATGCGTAATGGTGAGTGAATGGGTGTGTGGTGATGGGTAATGGGTGAGTGAATGGGTGGGGGGTGAGTGAATTGGTGGGGGGGTGATGGGTAATGGGTGAGTGAATGGGTGTGTGGTGATGGGTAATGGGTGAGTGAATGGGTGGGGGGTGAGTGAATGGGTGGGGGTGATGGGTAATGGGTGAGTGAATGGGTGTGTGGTGATGGGTAATGGGTGAGTTGAATGGGTGGGGGTGATGGGTAATGGGTGAGTGGATGGGTGTGTGGTGATGGGTAAGGGTGAGTGAATGGGTGGGGGGTGATGGGTAATGGGTGGGGGGTGATGGGTAATGGGTGAGTGAATGGGTGTGTGGTGATGGGTAATGGTGTGAGTGAATGGGTGGGGGGTGATGGGTAATGGGTGAGTGAATGGGTGGAGGGCGATGGGTAATGGGTGAGTGAATGGGTGGGGGGTGATGGGTAATGGGTGGGGGGTGATGGGTAATGGGTGAGGAATGGGTGTGTGGTGATGGGTAATGGGTGAGTGAATGGGTGGGGGGGTGATGGGTAATGGGTGAGTGAATGGGTGGGGGGTGATGGGTAATGGGTGAGTGAATGGGTGTGTGGTGATGGGTAATGGGTGAGTGAATGGGTGTGTGGTGATGGGTAATGGGTGAGTGAATGGGTGGGGGGTGATGGGTAATGGGTGAGTGAATGGGTGGGGGTGATGGGTAATGGGTGAGTGAATGGGTGGGGGGTGATGGGTAATGGGTGAGTGAATGGGTGGGGGGAATACATACATTTCTACATCCATGATATCAGGAAAGTTAGAAGGGGCTATCTGGAGAGTCCATGTTTGGTGGGCCGAAGGCCCACCAAACACAGGTGGTGGGCCGAAGGCCCACCAATAGCCCTCCGCAGGAGCTAGCCGAAAAGTCCGCCCGGAGGGCGGCTTTGCGGCTAGTATTTATATATGGTCTTTCTTAGTGTGTGTGATAATTCATAAACTTTGCTGCAATGCGGGCGTCATCAATATAATCATTATTCTGCAACCGTCCATGCTTATGCGACACTTGTATTGCTGCTTGGATGTGACTAAAAGTTTTGAAATATAGTGTTCTGTATGATCCATTGGCATTGTATCGTGTTGTGTTGTGTTGTAGTTGTTGTAGTGTTGTGTGTGTGTGTGACGCCTGTCTTGTTGTTGTTGTTGTTCTTGTTATTTATAGTAATAATGATGGCGATGATAATGCTAAAACCAATAATTGTAATAATGATAATAGTTATAATATTAATAACAAACTCATTATGTTACGATCATCATTTCCATTTCTTTCATTATTAGTATTATTTCATTATTATTTTTATATATATCATTATCATTATCATTACTCTATTATCATTACTTTTACCATTATTATTATTGCTATTGTTGTTATTGTTATAATTATCATCATTATTTTTTATTTTGGCGTAGGGATGTACCGACACCACCGCCTTTGATCTATCTATTTACTTTATATTATATTTATCTATTTTATAATTATACACTCTTAGCTATGGTGGTCTATGGGGTACCTGGAACTGTCGCCGATCGGAACTCGCGCCGCCGTCGTCGAGTGTTCCAATTCTTAATATTACAGGACCCAATATATACATTTAATCAAGTGTTACCCGTGTTTCTGCATTCAGGGATGAAATACTATCGTTAGCTTGATCAGTTAGGTTAGATTAGGTGCCATTGTCCAGGTTAGGTTAAAATTTCCACGTCGACGAGACTTCTAGTTTGTTGTTTCGGCGACAGTTCCATAAACCCTCTATGGTGCAGTCAGCCTGGGTGGGTAGCCGTATAGCCCTACCTGAGACACGGGGCCTAAGGGCGTGGCGTGCGTGTCTCCGTGTTTCCTGCGTTAAACTTAGAGAGGCAACTCAGATGACTGGAAAGTACTTCGGGAGGGTGTTCGTAGATGTGCGGAGGAAGTGTGTGGCGTGAGGAAGACAGGCGACAGGGGACAAAGAATGAATGAGCGAATGAAAAAAGAATGAAGTGTGTGTGTGTGTGTGTGTGTGTGTGTGTGTGTGTGTGTGTGTGTGTGTGTGTGTGTGTGTGTGTGTGTGTGTGTGTGTGTGTGTGTGTGTGTGTGTGTGTGTGTGTGTGTGTGTGTGTGTGTGTGTGTGTGTGTGTGTGTGTGTGTGTTGTATGATGATACTACTGCCACGAATAACAACGCTGAAGTGTTATTTAATGTATGTATAGATAATAACCTGGTGGTGGTAAACAACCTTATGACCCCTGATAGACATTTCATAAGTAATAAGACATATAAGAAGAAAGACAACTGGATATCCGAGCTTGACACTTGTGTTGCCTCGCTTGATATGTTGAAACATATACATGATTTCAGAGTAATACAGCGGAATGATCTCCCGTCCGACCATGCCCCGATTGTTATGACTGTTTCGTATAGTGGCACTGACTTAGATGACATTATGTGTAGGGCGGAGTCGCTGGGAGACCATTCGGAGCTTCATCGCTCCCTGAGTAGACCCAAGCTCAGTAAGAAGCCTGTGAGATATGGTAACATTGTTAAAAGTGAGTTTGAAGATAACCTGCGGCAATGTGTTTTACCTGTTAATTGTGATGTGAATGTAATGGCTGATAGTGTGACAGAAGTTTTGTATGAGTGTGTAAGGAAGAGTGAGAACCATGTGTGTCACAATATTTACAGTGATAATAATTTGGATAGATGGGAAAGACTGCTACAGGATAGAGATGACTCGAGAGTATGGAGAGCGATTGACTGGAAGGGGAATGTAAATGTGAGCGGCAGTGTTGGCGAGAGCCGACCAAGTGATGAGGAATTCAAGACACATTTTGAGACAGTACTTAATCCGACGCAGGCTGCTACTAATTATCCTGATATTGACACCAACCTGAGTATCCCCATTCTTGATGATCCAATTACTCCCCAGGAGGTGGAACTGCAAATCCGAAAAATGAAACCAGATAAAGCGTGTGGGCCTGACGTCTAACTTCCGGCGTCCTCTCGATGCTCTCCCTGCGCACTGATCCTGAACCTGGTCCTCACTCTTTAATAACGTATTTTTTTCTGGTCAATACCCAACGTCTTGGACAAGAGCTAAGCTGTTTACAGTATTTAAGAAAGGGGACAGACTTAACCCAAGTAATTATCGAGGCATTAGTGTGACTAATTCAATAACCAAACTATATGACATGGTTTTGTGTGAACGCCTCTACCACTGGTTTACACCTTACAGGGAGCAGGCTGGTGCACAGAGACAGAGAGGGTGTCTGGAGCATGTTGTTGCCTTGCGGCTGTTGACAGATGTAGCACGGAGAAAGAAAATTAGACTTTTTTTAGCCTTCATAGATTTCTCCAAGGCATATGATCTTGTTTTCCCCGTCACAAGTTGTTTGAGGTGTTGAAGCAAGCAGGTTGCGGCAGGGTGATGTTGGCGGCGCTGATGGCAATGTACCGCGTCACGGAGAGCATCACGGGGTCCGCGGTGGTCACGGCTACGCAAGGTGTAAGGCAGGGACTGTCTACCTCTTGTTTCTTGTTCCACTATTTGTTTTCTGAATTGATAAAAAGAAAAAAGAATGCATGCCAACCTGAACCCTTTCTACAATGGTTACATATATTACTGCTAATGGACGATACTGTTTTATTGTCAACGACACGGACTGGTATTATGAATAAACTGGATGTATTGCGCCCTTTTTTGTCATGAGTATGGTATGAAAGTGAATTTTTGGCAAGACTAAATTTTTTGTCATAAATGGTGAGGCTGGTGACAGGGAACCCTGTGTGTGGGTGACTTAGTGGTGGAGCACTGTGACAGTTATGTATATCTGGGTTCCCCCTTTACATGTGATGGCTCTGTTTCATCGGCAGTGAAAGAACATGCCATGGTAAAGATCTGCCAAGTTTTGAAATTTGTTTCTTTTATAGGTAAAAACAATTGTGTTCCGTTTATCGTTAAACGTCGAGTGTTTGATGCAGCCCTCACGTCGTCACTTTGTATGGATGTGAATCGTGGTTCGGTGCCGACACGAAACCTGTTATTAAACTGTACCACTGGGGTTTGAAAGCGTTGTTAGGGGTAAGAAAGAACACATCTAATCTTGTCTGTTATGCTGAACTGGGGTACCCGACTTTGTCAGACTTTTTACAACATAAACAGCACAATTTTTTTCATAGGTTATGGCTAGAAAGGTCTGGCATGGAGGATGATCCCTTTTCTTTTGTTGTTAGAATTTCTATTGCAATGAATACACCTGTTGCCAAGATTATAAATAAATATACCCAAGATGAAGTCACGGACATGTCCTTATTGGTAGGAAATGTACATAGGGCTATTTTGTCGTCAGATACGTCGAGATGTAATGTAAAATTTTGGACATTAATCCTACGATGAGAGTGCATGATGTTTATAAAAAAAAGACATACAGTAAATGATCTGCACAGAGTCTCGTTCACGAGGTTCAGAGTTTCAGGGCATTCACTGGCTATTGAGACGGGACGGTGGAACAGGCGGGGGCGTGGTCGCCTTACTGTGGAGGAGCGTGTGTGTGTGTGTGGCTCAGTCCAGACGGAGAGGCATGTCGTGGAGAGTTGTCCTGTGACTCAATATTTGAAAGATAGTTACACATTTAACACTTTGGATGATTTGTTTTGCAATTTTAGTAATAATGTTATGTGCAAGATTGTTCTTGATATATTGCGGGCGTATGATTAGTTGTGTAGTTGTTAAGGTGTGTTTTCGGAGTATATTATGTGTATTGTAATCGTAGCCAATAATGTAATGGTTTGTTCATGATATTATAGTTGTTAGGGTTTGTTTCGGAGTAAGATTAACCTTCTTGGACTACAACTAGTTGTTATATGTATAATGATAAGTACCATTGTATATTTTACTGTAATCTTAAATTATAAATGTGATTCTGTTTTCTTGTAGTCAATAAACTAAACTAAACTAAACTAAACTGTGTGTGTGTTTGTATATGTGTGTGTGTGTGTGTGTGTTTGTGTTTGTGTGTGTGTGTGTGTGTGTTTGTATATATATATATATGTGTGTGTGTGTGTGTGTGTGTGTGACAGAGAGAGAGAGAGAGAGAGAGAGAGAGAGAGAGAGAGAGAGAGAAGAGAGAGAGAGAGAGAGAGAGAGAGAGAGAGAGAGAGAGAGAGAGAGAGAGAGAGAGAGAGAGAGAGAGAGAGTGTGTTTCCATGAAAAGAGTAGAAATATGTTTTTTGCTGTGCCACCCCACTTGTTTAACAGGCCAACTGTGTAAAATACAAAATAATTGATGATGTTGATAATAGTAGTAGTAGTAGTAGTAGTAGTAGTAGTGGTAGTGGTGGTGGTGGTGGTGGTAGTAGTAGTAGTAGTAGTAGTAGTAGTAGTAGTAGTATAGTAGTAGTAGTACCATAACCATTACCCTTTTGCCAGTTTCAGAGCGATGGGGATGTACTCGTATGATAGTGTTGCAAGAGTTCATATCCTTGTGTATCATAGAAGCAGATTACAAGGTGGGGAAGGCGAGGCT
>JACEEZ010014400.1:165000-167500 GCA_016584305.1 Chionoecetes opilio
CACACCCTCACCACCTAACACACCCACCCACACCTTCACCACACCCACTCACCACACCCTTCACCCACACCTAACAACACCCACCCACACCCTTCACCCACACCTAACAACACCCACACCCTTCACCCACACCTAACAACACCCACCCACACCCTTCACCCACACCTAACAACACCCACACCTAACCCCACCCACACCCTTCACCCACACCTAACACCACCCACCCACACCCCCCCCCGTACCCCACAACCCCCTTGGCCTCGGCTATACGCGTTCCCATGCCTCCAGACTACATCTTATTTTCTAGTAAATAGCTAACTGTTGTGGAGGAGCTTCTATTTTTCATTTTGTACTGGTGAAGAATCGCTCCTTTTTTGTTTTCATCTCGTCTATCAGTCTTGTTTTGTGCTTCTCCCTTCTCGTGATCAAAATAAGTTAAAAAGTTGTGCCTGGTTTGAGTGGAATGATAATTATGTAATGTGTTGTTTAGTGTCATATTTTTGTCATAGGTATTTAGGCTACACAATGTTTTAGACGTAAGTAGGCCTCTGCTATACGCGTTGCCAAGCCTCCAGACTATATTTTATTTCTCTAATAAGTAACTAATTTCTGTGTAGTAGCCTTCATTTTTTTATTTTGTAGTGGTGAGGGATACTTTCTTGTTAGTTGTCTCGTCTAGCCGCTGCCATATTGTATTTCCCTCTCCTCGTGATAAGAAAATAAAATGTCCATAGTTATCGTGGTATTATATGTGTAATATGTTTTTCAGTGTAACCTTTTCTCCGTGGATATTTACACAATGTTTTATACGTAAGTACTGCTTTATAAGTAGTACTGTAGGATCCCTGATTATCCTCTTAATGCAGCGGGGGAAGGATTTGTGCCGCCGCGCTGTTGTGTTGCTCCGGGGTCGCTGTGGACGATGCTTCACGCCCTGAAAGCGTCTATTCCAGACTTTTCATAAAGCAATTTTTTATATTCAGCTATAGAAAAATTTCTTTCTTTCTTTCACGCGTACTGTAGTGTGTAGACTATTCATTATTGTCAGTATTTTTCCGTTCATCAATTTTTTTTTCTTGCGGCAAATCTATTTTTAATGGCCTTATCAATATGCGTATTGTCCATGGGAATAGATATTTGAAATTTTGCTTCACTGGTCGGTAACGCATTTCAGGACACCATTTCTGGAACACTGAATATTTACTTGCAAGTCCCACAAAAAAGGGGAAAATACTATAAAAGACATTCCAAAGTGAGCAAATATGATATCGTCATTTCTTTTCCTGCTGAATTTTTCTTAACGAATTAAATCATCAAATAATATTTATAGCAATGTACTTGTTAAAGACATGGTGCGATCAATGTCCTGTTCTGCTTGCGTCCGTCAGGCAAAGAAATCTTAAAGGTTCCCTCAGTAAGGCGACTCATTGGTAAGTGTGTCAGACTCGTGCGCAGGTCATTCCAATATGTCTGGGGTGCAAATATGACCGCCAAGTAGTGATGTCAGTGACCCAACCTGCTGTGGCCTGCGACATAACACTGAAAGTCGACATCATCATATCTAATATCCATAATACATTTTAATTACTCTTATACAATCAAACTGACCACGACGTCAAACTGCGACGCATCAGATTCCAATTAGAAATTTTGATAAGACCACCAAACATCAGCTCTTGTATACGTACACTACATTCAGGGGTGTCGTTCGTTATGTTGCTCTCTCTCTCTCTCTCTCTCTCTCTCTCTCTCCTCTCTCATCTCTCTCTCTCTCTCTCTCTCTCTCTCTCTCTCTCTCTCTCTCTCTCTCTCTCTCTCTCTCTCTCTCTCTCTCACACACACACACACACACACACACACACACACACACACACACACACACACACACAACACACACACACACACACACACACACACACACACACACACACACACAACACACCACACACACACACACACACACACACACACACAACACACACAGAGGCAGGCAAGCAGGAGCAGGTACAGTACTCACGGTGGTAAAGTCGAGCACCCTGAGGATGAAGAGCGTAAGTGCCAGGTTGAGGATGACCATGACCAGCAGCAGCAGCACCAGGCCGTACAGACACCGCCGCCGCCACCCAGACAGACCCAAGCGGTACTGGATGGGCCCGCACTGCACCGTGGTACCGGGACCGTTCTGTTGGTGCAGCGTCTGTTGGGGGTGGTGCTGCTGGTTGTGGTGGTGCTCCTGTAGTCTGCTGCCACGCCCCCCGCTGCCCCCTCCGCCTCCTCCCCCGCCGTCACCTCCAGAAGAGCTGCCTCGGCCGCCCCTCCGTCCCGTCCCAACGCCACTGCCCCCGCCCGCCATCTGCCTGCGGAAAGAAACAGAATATGTCAGTCAGTGTCTCTGGTATAGCAACATTACACACACACACACACACACACACACACACACACACACACCACACACACACCACACACACACACACACACACACACACACCACACACACACA
>JACEEZ010014400.1:175000-180000 GCA_016584305.1 Chionoecetes opilio
TGTGTGTGTACGTGTGTGTGTCTGTGTGTGTGTGTAAAGACCATCGATTAGCCAGGCACTATTGTAGAAAAAAATAACAATGGTCCATTACATGTTGTTCCCATTAATGTTTTGCCGTGTGTGTGTGTGCGTGTTGTGTGGTGTGTGTGTGTGTGGTGTGTGTGTGTGTGTGTGTGTGTGTGTGTGTGGTGTGTGTTGTTTGTGTGTGTGTGGGTGGGGCGGGGTGGGGGTGTTGTCGGTTTTGATCCTGAAGGAAATCCCCCGGGCTGAGGGGGCCCGAGACAAAACCCCTTCGGAATTTAATTTCGAGTTCTCGTTAGACAAACGAGCGGGCCCCCCTGGTTCCGGGGGGACCCTGGGGGGGAGGGAGGGATGGAGGGAGGGGCTTTGGGAAGAAGAAAAGCCCAAGGAAAAGGTCAAACGAAAAGAGGGAAAGTAGAGTAAATGGAAAGAAAAAGGGAAAGGGAAAAGAAAAAAGAAAGGGAAAAGGGAAATGGGAAACAAAAAAGTGTACAGGGAATTTGAACTTTTTATTGTAATAGACGTAAAGGGAAAACAAAAGAAGGGAAAAAAAGGGAGGCAACGTGACAGGGTGAAAAATAAGGAAAGTGTACGGAATTTTGGGGATTTGAAATGGGGGGGTATTTAGAACAGTTTTTAAGGGGGAAAAAGGAAAAAGGGGGAAAGGGGACAGGTTAGGTGAGGAAAGGAGGAAGGTGAAGGCACGGTACCGGGGGTGGCCGGCTCAAAAGGGGGAAGGGGGATGGGAAGGGGGGAATGACACACCCCCAACCCCCCACACACACCCCCCCCCCCACCCCCCCCAAAACAAACCCCCACACACACACACCCACACAAAACAACACACAACACCACAAAACCCACCCCACACCCCCCACACACACACCACAACCCCACACCCACACACAAACACACCCACACACAAACACAAAGAAAAGGAGAGAGAGAAAAGGGAAAGAGAGAGAGAGGGGGAGAGGAGGAGAGAGGAAGGGGGAAAAGAGGGGAAAAGGGGGGAGAGAGGGGGAGAGAGAGAGAAGAGAGAAGGGGGAAGAGGGGAGAGAGAAGAGAGAGAGAAGGAGGGGAGGAGAGGGTGAGGAAAAGGGAGGGAGGAGAAGGAGAGAGGGGGAGGAGAGAGAGAGAGAGAGAGGATTGGGAAAAACAAACAAAAAATTCCCAATTTGAGAAACTGATCAAAGGGTAACACTTAAAAAGCCTTAAAGGAAAAGAATTTTATGGGCCTTTCCATTTTATTGGTATAAAAAAGGGAACATTTCAAAACCCTTTTGTTCCTTCCTCCCTCTTACTTTTAACTCATTCACCTTCATCTTTTCCCCCACACAACCCCTCCCCAAAATTTAACCCCTTTCCTTTTCCCCCCCCTTATCCTTCCTTATCCCGATCCCTTATTTCCCTAAAACCCTATCCCTTACCCTTCCCCACCTTCCTTTCCCTTCCTCCCTTAACCCTTTTCCTATCCCCCCTTTTCCCTTGGGGTCCCTTACCCTTATCCCCCCTTTTCCCTTTATCCCCCCTTTTCCGACCCCTTTTCCCTTACCATTTACCTTACCCCCTTTTCCCATCCTTACCCCCCTTACCCCATCCCTACCCTTTTCCCTTTTTCCCTTATCCCCTTTTTCTTATCCCTTATCCATTATCCCTTTTCCCCTTTTTCCCTTATCCTTTTCCTTTTCCTTTTCCCTTTTCCTTAAACCTTTTCCCTTATCCTTTCCTTATCCCCTTTTCCTTATCCTTGGGGGTTCCCTTATTTCCCTTTCCCCCTTCCCCCAATTTCCCACCCCATCCTTATTTCCCTTTTCCCTTATCTTATCCCTTATCCCTATCCCCTTTCCCTTATCCCTTATCCTTCCCCATTTTTCCTTTTTCCCTTATCCTTTTTCCTTTCCCTTTATCCTTAAACCCTTTCCTTATCCCTACCCTTACCCTTATCCTTTTTTCTTATCCTTACCCCTTTTCCCCTTTTCCCTTTTCTTTTTCCCTTATCCCCTTTTCCCCGGGATCCCCTTTTCCCTTTTCCCCTTTTCCCTTTTTCCTTTTCCCTTTTCCCCTTTTCCCTTATTCCCTTTTCCCCTTTTCCCTTATCCCTTAAACCTTACCCTTATTCCCCTTCCCTTTTTCCCTTATCCTTATCCCTTATTCCCCTTTTCCCTTATCCCTTATCCTTTTCCTTATCCTTATCCCTTATCCCTTTTTTCCCTTATCCCCATCCCCTTTTCCCTTTCCCTTTCCCCTTTTCCCTTTCCCTTATCCTTTTCCTTATCCCCATCCTTATCCCTATCCCATCCCCCTTATCCTTATCCCTTATCCCCTTTCCCCCTTTCCCCTTTTCCCTTATTCCCCTTTTCCCTTTTCCCTTTCCCTTAATTTTTTCCCTTTTCCCCCTTTTCCTTATCCCTATTTTTTTTATCCCTTATACCCTTTTCCCTTTTCCCTTATCCCCTTTTTTTCCCTTATTTCCCTTTTCCCCTTTTCCTTATCCTTTTTCCTTTTACCTTATCCTTATCCCCCATCCCCCTTATCCCTTATCCCTTTTCCCTTTCCCTTTTCCCTTACCCTTTTCCTTTCAAACCCTTAAAACCCCCCCCCCCCTTATCCTTATCCCTTTTTCCCTTTTCCTTTTTCCCTTATCCTTTTCCCTTATCCCCGGATCCCTTATCCCCTTTTCCCTTATCCCCCTTATCCTTTTCCCTTTTCCCTTTTTTCCCTTTTCCTACCCTTTTCCCTTCCCTTAAATTCCCCTTTTCCTTTTTCCTTATTCCTTTCTTTTCCCTTATCCCTTACCCCCCTTATCCTTTTCCTTTTTTCCTTTTCCCTTATCCCTTATCCCCCCTTTTCCCCCCTTTTTCCCTTATCCCTATCCCTTTCCCCCATCCCCTTTCCTTATCCCCTTTTTCCCTTTTCCCTTCCCTTATCCCTTTTTCCTTTTCCCCATTTCTTCCCCCATCCCTTTTTCCCCTTTTTCCTTAAAATTTTCCCCCTTTTCCTTTTCCCTTTTCCCTTTTCCCTTATCCTTAACCCCTTTTCCCTCATCCCCTTTTTTTCTTATCCCTTTTTCCCTTTTCCTTTTTTCCTTTTCCCTTACCCTTTTTCCTTATCCCATCCTTTATCCCATCCTTTTCCCTTTTCCTTCCCCTTTTCCCTATCCCTTTTTATCCCTTTTTCCTTTTTCCCCATCCTTATCCCTATCCCTTTTCCTTTATCCCCATCCTTCCCCCCAAAACCCTTTTTCTTATCCCTTATCCTTATCCCTTATCCCTTATCCATTATCCCTTATCCTTTATCCTTTATCCCTCATCCCTTATCCCTTATCCTTATCCCTTATCCCTTATCCTTATCCCTCATCCCTTATCCCTTATCCTTATCCCTTATCTCTTATCCCTTATCTCTTATCCCTTATCCCTTATCCTTATCCCATCAGATCATTCATATACAAACTCTTCCCACACACCTCACACCCTCCCACACTATTTATAACAACAGTTCATTCATAAACAGTAAAATAAAAAAAATTGTGAATATTACAAACACCCAATTTTTCTTTTTGTTTGCCTCTCCAAATTACAAAAAAATATACAAACGCATCTAAATCAGTCATCTATTATTTAACTGATTAATTCTTTATGTAGCACCAACTCCTTGCCTTTTTTCTCCCCCCCCCCCCTTGCTTGTCTTTAAAAATCCCTCGTTTTCCGTTTTTTTCCCCTTTTGTTCCATCGCTTTAGATTGAGTAAACATCCCGCATGGCAGTATTTTATCCCTCAGCTATCCCTTCCGCCCCCTGCAGCCCCCCCTCCCCCTCTTTCCCCCTCCCCCTCTCTTCCCCTTCTTCCCCCCCCACACACCGCCCACTTTCCCTCCCCTTGACAGACGGTGCAGTGAAAAACCTTTTATATTGTATAACTTTTTTCAGGTTTGTGGTTTTCACTGTTTTCCTTGTCTATTTTTTTTGTACTCTGTGGTTTTTTTTTGAGAATTTCTTTATTGGTGTTTCTTTTTGCTTGTTTCGGTATATTTTTCTTTTTCTTTGCCTTTTTGTGTGTGTGTGTGTGTGGTGTGTGTGTGTGTGTGTGTGTGTGTGTGTGTGTGTACTGTGTGTGTGTGTCTGTCTGTCCTGTCTGTCTGTGTTATGTGTATCTGTGTGTGTGTGTCTGTGTGTGTGTGTGTGTGTGTGTATATATATGTGTGTGTGTGTGTCTTGTCTGTGTCTGTCTGTCGGTCAGTGTGTGTGTGTGTGTCGTGTCTGTCTGTGTGTGTGTATATGTGTGTGTGTGTTGTGTGTGTGTGCTTGTCTGTCTGTCTGTCTGTCGGTCGGTGTGGTGTGTGTGTCGTGTCTGTCTGTGTGTGGTATATGTGTGTGTGTGTGTGTCGTGTCTGTCAGTGTGTGTGTATATGTGTGTGTGTGTGTGTGTGTGCGTGTGTGTGTCTTGTCTGTCTGTCTGTCTGTGTGTGTGTGTCTTATCTGTCTGTCTGTCTGTCTGTCTGTGTGTGTGTATGTGTTCGTGTCTGTCTGTCTGTCTGTCTGTGTGTGTGTATGTGTTCGTGTCTGTCTGTCTGTCTGTCTGTGTGTGTGTATGTGTTCGTGTCTGTCTGTCTGTCTGTCTGTATGTCTGTCTGTGTGTGTGGTGTGTGTGTGTCTGTATCTGTGTCTGTCTGTCTGTCTGTCTGTGTGTGTGTCTGTCGCAATTGATAAAAGAAAAGAAAAGCACAATTAACTTTCCTCAGCACGATTAATTATTCGGCAAAGTCCCGCACCGCCACCTGAGGCCACCTGGACACGCGCCTCTCCCTGCCCTGCTATGCTAATCCGGCAGAATCAGGTGCATGGGCGAGGCTGTGGCGGGAGGAGAACCGAGGCGAGTAATAAGAGAAGATCAGGAAGGGAACTGGCCATACGGAATACTAAGGGAGAGAAGGAAGGGGGAAAGAAGGGTATTCGATAGAGCTTGCAGTGTATGAGAATA
>JACEEZ010014400.1:185000-207500 GCA_016584305.1 Chionoecetes opilio
ATTAGAAGCTCAACGAGACTTTTACAGTGAAGCAATATTTAATTCCTATTCTGGATTAAATGATCAGTACTAATAGGTGCGCCATTGGCTTCCTGTTAGCATCACTGTCACCTTTATTTTGCCTCTGCTGTATATATATATATATATATATATATATATATATATATATATATATATATATATATATATATATATATATAAAATATATATATATATATATATATATATATATATATATATATATATATATATATATTAGAGGTAGACCAGATGCCGATTTTCCAATATTTGCAGATTGGAATATTTTGAGTGACACTCGTCCACACAAACAAATCACAGATTATTTTCTTTTTAAGCAGTTGCACATTATTTCGAGTCTCTCTCTCTCTCTCTCTCTCTCTCTCTCTCCTCTCTCTCTCTCTCTCTCTCTCTCTCTCTCTCTCTCTCTCTCTCTCTCTCTCTCTCTCTCTCTCTCTCTCTCTCTCTCTTCTCTCTCTCTCTCTCTCTCTCTTCTCTCTCTCTCTCTCTTCTCTCTTCTCTCTTTCTCTTTCTCTTTCTCTTTCTCTCTCTCTTCTCTCTCTCTCTCTCTCTCTCTCTCTCTCTCTCTCTCTCTCTCTCTCTCTCTCTCCTCTCTCTCTCCTCTCTCTCTCTCTCTCTCTCTCTCTCCTCTCTCTCTCTCTCTCTCTCTCTCTCTCTCTCTCTCTCTCTCTCTCTCTCTCTCTCTCTCTCTCTCTCTCTCTCTCTCTATCTCTCTGTCTATTCTACCATTAATGAATATTGGATAATAAGTCATTAGAAGACATCCTAACAAATTTACTATTATTATTGATATATTTATTTTTGTGTAACTACTACTACTACTACTACTACTACTACTACTACTACTACTACTACTACTACTACTACTACTACTACTACTACTACTACTACTACTACTACTACTACTACTACCACCACTACCAATACCAATACCACTCCCAACACCACTGTCCCTCTTCCTGCATCTAAGCACGAAAAAAAATGAATACTGATGTGAAATTTACATAGTGTTCACCCGTATAGTAAGATTTGAGTCAACTTAAAGGGGACGCGATGGTTAGAAAGTCTGTGGTGTGCAGCACGGGGCACCTAGGAGGGGGGGGGGAAGAGGAGGAGGAGGAGGAGGAGGAGGAAGAAGATGAAGAGGAGAGGAGGAGGAGGAGGAGGAGGAGGAGGAGGAGGAGGAGGAGGAGGAGGAGGAGATCAAGGAAGAAGAGGAGGAGTAGGAGAGGAGTGAGTGAAAGCCTTGAGGGTGTGTACAAGGAGGAGTGGTCGCTATTTTCATCAGGCTGTTGCACCGGCTAGAGGCATCATACACGGGACACACACAGGAATGTACCAGGTTAATGAAGGCAGTTTTACCATTACTGATCTCTTACTGTCTTCTTCCTAGGGACTGGCAACTAAGCGGGATTTGTGTTACCTCCTTTTTTATCTCTTGGCCAGTCCTTTGTGATGTAGAAAAATAAATAGTTAAGGAATAGTTGTCAAATGTGAGTGTTGACTAGAGATATCGCCCTTGTGGATAGTGAAGATTTTAGTTGAATATGCACTAAATGGAATGTAATGAAACTTCCAATATTTGTTATGATTCTTATTGTGGAATCATATATATTCAATTTGTTATTTTTTCATGGTGTATGGGGTTCACGGGGTTATGCTTCCTTGTTTTCTCTCTATTCTCTACTGAAAGTCTCGTTTAGTTGTGATATATTAATGTGTGGGTAAAGATAAATAGGGATTACTTTGTGGTACAGAGTAATTTTGTTTTTAGTTCACGGTAATCCACGTCGTATGCTTACACTTAATGAAGGAAACACAGAGAGGACCTTTTACTCAGCTGTGGTAATAAAGTTTGTGTTCCTGCTCGTGAACACTCGCGGGCAACAGCTGTGTGGGGCGAGGAACACAAGTTTTAGTCGGTGGGGAAAAATGTCTGGATATAATTTCGCCATTCACTTGGAAAGAAAAAAGGGAATCGATTAACATGACAAGGGAGACAACTTTTTGTATCTTAATATAGTTTGTTTACGCACAGCAGGCAGGGTGGCGGGTGAAGGTGTGGTGGTGGCGGACAGGGGTGATTATACTCTGCATATTCCTAATAGTTTTTCACATCGTGCCGAGTGGCTTTATATCACATATTTTCCTCATTCTATATGAAATCATTGATGTAATTCATAAATATCTATAACAGATGTCACCGTGGGCAAGATCTTCCCAACTTGCTGGGTTATTTTGTGGAAAGTATTTAAAACAAAGAAAAAACGCGCATCGTCTGTGTGTTTTCCTTTTTAGTGTTTGCCAAACTATGACAAGACAGCGAAGTTAATAGTGTTTTATTGAAGGCAAGACAAGTTCAGCATGGATTCCTAGACTTACGAGTTGTGTGAATGTGTTTTGTAGGTACGAAGACACGTGAGATGAATGTAAATGCTGACGAGGATCCGTGAAAATGATTGCTTTATTCGTAGTTGGCAAAAGGGATATGAAGGATGGTCTGCAACACTCCAGTGAGAAAAGTGTGTAAGAAGTCCACGTCTTCGTCCACTCCTTGCTGCCAGTGAATAAGGAATAATGATAAAAAGATTGCTGACTGAACCCTTCACCAGCGACCAAGATACTCACTTAAAGAGGACAGTTGTTGCGCGGGAGTATAAACCTACGTTATTACCCTCAAACATTTGGCGTGCGACCATCCTGACCTGTTTCTGGTGTAATTTGACTGCTATGTTGCATAGTTTATGAAGGTTGCCTAAACACCTGCCCTGACAACAAAGCTGCCACTCAAACTTGTCCAGCTCTCGTGCCATACACACAAATAGAAGACTTAAACCATGTCAAGCAGAATGACATGCATGCTCGCTGCCGCACCGCTATCACCGTGTAACACTGCAATAGTGTCTAGCAGTAATTACTTGGAAATTAATGGAATCGTGTAAAGTATTGATGATATTGTGTAGACGTGAATATGTTTGACTCTAATGCATCTAAACAGCGCGAGGGTGTCATTGGCTTCGTAACTTGTGCGCTTTTGTGCGATGGTGTCAAACTCATACAAAGGAAGCAGGACACTCGCTTGGACTGCCGTGGAACAATAAAAAGTCGCAAATTCTTCATCGTGATTAAAGAAGACGTATTGGTCATGGATTTCTTTGTTCAGGACGAGTTGCATGACTGTGGCGTCGAGGAGGAACTATAATGTTTTGAAGTTTGTCTGCCTTCGTGTCTGCCGAGAGGTGATTCGGGAACAATTCATGCAGACACAACCCTGCTCTCAACTCAGCCCTGAGGAATTAACAGAACACTCAACTTGGGAAGGCTATGACGGCATTCTTCGTTAACGTATTTTAATCAATTGTGTTCAGTTTATAGTCTAATATAATCATTAAGGTTTTTGAGCGCCAAACCTATATACTAATAGCCGTGCTCCCGCCAAGCTGTTGTCGTGGCCGCGTCAGCTTGTGTGTCGTGGTGTCCTTGAGACGACCAGACAGCGCCACCCACCAACACTTAAGAAACTTTTTTGTTGTAAGATCAGATTTAGGCAGATGTAAGCCTTTCATGTCTATTTGATGTATATTTACGCGGGGTTCTATAAATATTTTGAAGACAATGGAAAGCACTCTGTCATATCAGCATTGTCCTCTGAGGGTTAAGGCCAGAGAGGGCAATAGAAAGACTTTTGATGACCGTGGAGGGAGGGAAAGTGTCCAGTGCTGAACCATTACGACAGATCTGAGGGAAACGTTCACCTATGGAAAGGAACGTTGCCAGGCAGGATGCGAGGATGAGAAAGATATGACATAGAACCTAGTTGCTTAAAAAAAATCAGTGACCAATAAGATTAAAGGAAACAAATGGTTTACTCAAGAAAAGTGATATGAGCCTGAAACGCTTGGATAGAGAAATAATAATGAATATGTTATCAAAATACGTATTGTGGTTTCGTTATGCAAAGTTAATCATTCATAATTCCACCTCATTCTGGCTGACATATTTCCACCACTGACCTATTTTCCTCGTTTAGAACAATCGTAGCCATTTGATATAGAAAATTGTACTTCATACTAACGGAACGAGTGGTTTCTGAAACATAAGTAGATATTTATGGTATGATATTAACCAAGGCAGGATTGGTAAACAAAGAACAGTATAACGTGATGGCGAGGACAGTGAAGAAATTAACTCGAGTTGCTAAGAACAATTATGAGATTAAAGTAGCAGAACAGGCGAAAAGGGACCCAAAGGGGTTCTATCAGGTTTATAAAACAAAGACAAGGGAATTAGTTGGGCCGTTAAGGTCAGGACAGGGTGAGGTCTTAAATACGGATGAGAATATGTGTAGGAGTCTAAATGATTATTTCTTAAGTGTTTTTACGGAGGAGGATACACAGACGATACCTGATAGTGAACAGATGTTCAAAGGAAGCGATGAGGAGAAACTCAAAGATATTGTGATAACTAGGGAAATGGTGGAGGAGGGTATAGAAAAAATGAAAACATTTAAATCACCAGGACCAGATGAAGTGTATCCCAGGGTATTAAAGGAATGCAAGGAGGTTGTTAGTGAGTCGTTAGTGCACATTTTTAGGAAATCGGTTGAGATAAGCGATGTGCCATTATTGTGGAGGAAAGGAAATGTTGTTCCCATATTTAAGAAAGGAGACAGAGGACTAAAGTCAAATTATCGACCTGTAAGTCTAACATCAGTGGTGGGTAAATTATTAGAATCTATTATTGCAAAAAACATTAGAGAGCACTTAGATAAACATAGTTTGATCAATGATTCACAACATGGATTCACAAGGGTAGGTCATGTCTCACCAATTTATGAGTTTTTTATAGGAAAGTTTATGAGACCGGCAGATAATGATAAGGATTATGATATAATATATCTGGACTTTAGTAAGAGCATTTGACAAAGTACCACACGAGCGACTCTTAAATAAGGTTAGGGCTCATGGTATAGATGGGAAGGTTCTTCATTGGATCAGAGCTTGGCTAAGTAATAGGCAAACAAAGGGTACAATGGCCCCAGACATAACTACGTCACGGTTTGTTTTACATCGGTGCATTGTGGGATAAGGCGGGGTCGCCGCGGATGGACCTACGAAGGAAAATTACGGCGATGGAAGAATTTCGAGTTATTTTGCGCGAAATGATATTCCAGTGCTATATTACTGTGCTCTGTTCTCGCTGACAACACTATAGAGAAGACCTGAGGTAATGGGCTGATGTGCAGAGGCTTCTAAACCAAGAAAACAGAGTCATAACAGAGCCTCGTCAAAAGGTAAGCAGCTGGTAGGTACGTAATGTGTCCCTACTACTTGCTTACTTCTTAATGAGACTCTGTTGTGACTGTTTTCCTGGTTTAGAAGCCTCTGCACATCAACCATCACCTCAGGTCTTCTCTATGTTGTCAGCGAGCACGGAAATATAGCACTTGGAATATCAATTTCGCCCAAAACAACTCGAATTTTTTCATCGTCGTAGTCTTCTCTTTGTAGGTTTGTTATTCATGGTTATGATAGTATTAAAATACCTTAATAATTGAGTTCCTTGTTTTGTCTTTTCTCATAATAAGTAGGGTATTATTCTAGTGTTTGCCCATACTCCCCCTCTCCCACAAAACAAGCTTGGGGACCTGGGGGAATGCGGGATTTTTGGCTGGGGTACAAAATATGCGTCGCAACCACATAGTTTTTGAGTTAGGGGTGTTGTAAAATTTGCCTAGATCTAGGGAAAATTCATTGGATTTCTTCTGAGTCCAGAGACGTGTGAACCTGACGATCCTCACAGAATGATGACCGAAGTGTCGAGAACACCCCCAACCCCCGCTAGGAGGTTAGGTTATATTTGGTTAGGTTAAGGTAGGTTATATTTGGTTAGGTTATATTTGGTTAGGTTAGGTTTGGTTAGATTGGTTTGGTTAGATTTGGTTAGGTTAAATTTGGTTAGGTTAACTTAGGTTATATTTGGTTAGGTTAGGTTAATTTTGGTTAGGCAAATTTCTCTAGATATAAGGTAATTACCCTAGATCTAGGGAATTTTACCCCCCATACACAACTCTTAAATAATGTGTTTCCGACGCATAATTTGTTCCCCACCCGAAAACCCCGCATTCCCACAGGTCTCCAAACTTGTTTGGTAAACTTGGGGGAAGTGGGAGAGTATGGGCAAACACTATAATTTTATATGTGGGGTTTAATATTTAATGTGGGGTTTTTGGGTGGGGAACAAATTATGCGTCGGAAACACATAATTTAAGAGTTGTGTATGGGCGGTAAAATTTCCTGGATCTAGGGTAATTACCTTATATCTAGAGAAATTTGCTTAACCAAAATTAACCTAACCTAACCAAATATAACCTAAGCTAACCTAACCAAATCTAATCAAACCTAACCTAACCAAATCTAACCTGCCCTAACCTAACCAAATCTAACCTAACCTCCTATCTAGTTGGGGGTGTTCTCGACACTTCGGTCATCATTCTGTGAGGATCGTCTGGTTCACATGTCTCTGGACTCAGAAGAAATCCAATGAATTTTCCCTAGATCTAGGCAATTTTTACAGCACCCCTAACTCGAAAACTATGTGGTTGCGACGCATATTTTGTACCCCAGCCAAAAATCCCGCATTCCCCCAGGTCCCCAAGCTTGTTTTGTGGGAGAGGGGGAGTATGAGCAAACACTAGAATAATACCCTACTTATTATGAGGAAAGACAACAAAAGGAACTCAATTAATAACGTATTTTAATATTATCATAACCATGAATATACAACCTACAAAGAGAAGACTACGACGATGAAAAAAATTCGATTTTTTTTGGGCGAAATTGATATTCCAGGTGCTATATTTCCGTGCTCGCTGACAACACAGAGAAGACCTGAGGTGATGGTTCATGTGCAGAGGCTTCTAAACCAGGAAAACAGTCACAGCAGAGTCTCATTAAGAAGTAAGCAAGTGGTAGGGACACGTTACGTACCTACCAGCTGCTTACCTTTTGACGAGGCTCTGTTATGACTCTGTTTTCTTGGTTTAGAAGCCTCTGCACATCAGCCATTACCTCAGGTCTTTTCTATAGTGTTGTCAGCGAGAACAGAGCACAGTAATATAGCACCTGGAATATCAATTTCGCGCAAAATAACTCGAAATTCTTCCATCGCCGTAGTTTTCCCTTCGTAGGTCCACCCGCGGCGACCCCGCCTTATCCCCACAATGCACCGATGTAAACAAACCGTGACGTAGTTATGGGTAGGGTCCATTAATGGTTCCAAATCTGAATGGGGACTGGTGACAAGTGGAGTTCCACAAGGGTCTGTTTTGGGTCCATTACTATTTTTGATTTACATCAACGACTTGGATAGTGGGATTAGCAGTGATATCAGCAAGTTTGCTGATGATACTAAGTTAGGTAGGATTATTGGATCACAGTCTGACGTAAACATATTGCAGGGAGACTTAGATAAACTTAACGAGTGGGCAGTCAGATGGCAGATGGAATTTAATATTGATAAATGTAGCGTTATGAATGTTGGTAGAAAAAACCCTGGTAATAGATACACCATAAGCAATGTATCGCTGAAAAGATCAGAAGGTGAAAAAGATCTTGGAGTGAGGGTGAGCCCAGACCTCCGACCTAGGAAACAATGTATTGAGACCAGAAATAGAGCTAATAGAGTATTAGGATTAATTACCAGAAGTGTTAAAAGTAGAAGTGCGGAAGTTATTCTAAAGCTTTATCTGGCTCTAGTCAGGCCTCACCTAGACTATGCAGTTCAGTTTTGGTCTCCATATTACAGGATGGATATAGTGTTGTTAGAAAAAGTGCAGAGAAGGATGACCAAAATTATTCAAGGGATGCCTAACTTTAGTTATGAGAGGAGATTGAAGTTATTAAAATTACACTCACTCGAGAGACGCAGAGTAAGGGGCGATCTGATAGAAGTTTTTAAGTGGATAAAGGAATTTAATAAAGGGAGAGGTAGAAAAAGTTCTTACGGCTTTTAACCAGGGTAGAACAAGAAGTAACGGATTCAAGCTGGAAAAGCGTAGATTTAGAAAGGAAATAGGGAAAAACTGGTTCACAAATAGGGTGGTGAATGAATGGAATGGTCTCAGTAGACAGGTAGTTAGTGCTGAGTCATTGGGGAGCTTTAAAGGGGAGCTGGATAGGTTCATGGATGGGGATGAAAGGTGGATGTAGGTAGTGTTAGGTGACAGGAACTACCACGTGTAGGCCTCGCAGCCTCTTGTAGCTTCCTTATTTTCTTATGTTCTTATGTTTTCATATGTTCTATGTATATACTTATGTATACCTAAATGATGCATAGTTTTTGTTTTTCACCTTAATAAGCAGCAAGCGAGCATCCAACAAGCCTTTGCTGTTTATTAAGCTGCTTAATCGCCGTTAATGATGTGCATGGCGGTATTTTGCCATTGACTGCAATAAGTTACGTATATGGATGCCGTCCGTCCGATTTGTACGTGTCTTTTTAATATATGAAGGATTTAGAGTTTATCCCTGAAAACACAGATAATACACGACTCAATACCATGAATTTACGTACACCAGGCATTGAATATAGAGGTTGTATGAGGGAAACATTGATATAATTTGTGTGTGATTATGGTTATGGAGGGTTGTGGGGGGGATGGATAAATGGATGAGTGGATAGACATAGTGTAGAGGTAAATAGATAGATAGTTAGATATTGTGTGATGATAGGGGTAAATAGAAAGCTCTCTCTCTCTCTCTCTCTCTCTCTCTCTCTCTCTCCTCTCTCTCTCTCTCTCTCTCTCTCTCTCTCTCCTCTCTCTCTCTCTCTCTCTCTCTCTCTCTCTCCTCTCTCTGCTCTCCTCCTCTCTCCTCTCTCTCGTCTCTCTCTCCTCTCTCGCTCTCCTCTCCTCTCTCTCTCTCTCTCTCTCTCGTCTCTCTCTCTCCTCTCTCTCTCTCTCTCTCTCTCTCTTCTCTCTCTCTCTCTCTCTCTCTCTCTCTCTCTCTCTCTCTCTCTCTCTCTCTCTCTCTCTCTCTTTCTCTCTCTCTCTCCACTCTTCCATATTACATAAAAAATATTGCGTAGTGGTATTCTATTATGTATTCCATTAATATAATTACTAATAGAACAGACTTATGTGTTTTTTGAATAGTATATCCACATATTATGTATTAAAACATGTGTGTGTGTGTGTGTGTGTGTTGTGTGTGTGTTTGTGTGTATGTGTATGTGTATGTGTGAGTGTGTGGGTGTGTGTGTGTGTGTGTTGTGTGTGTGTGTGTGTGTGTGTGTGCGCGCATCGCTTAGAAAAAAAATCTGCAAGAGCTTTCGCAGAGTCTAATATACGAGGATCTTTTAAAGCAAATCATTCAATTATCGCCGTTAATTTCCCAGTCATTAAGGAATAAATAGGCCGTGAAATAAAGGTGTTCCGTCACGAAGAGAGAAGCAGCAGGGGGAGGGAGGGAGGGGGTATAGGGGGGGGGAGGGAGGGGGTATAGGGGGGGGGGAGGGAGGGGTATAGGGGGGAGGGCATTTTGAGGTCGTGGCTGCTGGGATACTCTACTAGGCTTTGCAGGACCAAGTGATTTACACCCCTTCACACCCAGCACGTAATTTCCACTGCAATATGGCTACCATTAGACGATTTTTAGTTAATATAAGCAATATTTTATAGATAGGACCTGTTAAGTATTCTTGTCGACTAACTAATTTGGTATTTAAGTTATTTTCGTAATTTTATGGCTGACAACAGACGATTGTATATAGCAAGTGAAAGATTTGGGCGTGAAGAGGGTTAAGGAGGATAAACAGTTACTGAACCTCAAAATTTCTCAGTTCGACCATTGGTGGTTTGGACAAGAGTGTGTGAGATGCAAAGGTAACAAGGACGTGTTTGTGAAATACGAAGCTTTACTCATGAAAAATTGAGGTGCCGTGTATTGTTGCTGCTTCAATGTAAAGACCGCAGTTCTTCTTTTTTTCTTTTTATATTAAAGAGGGATAGTCTTGAGGAGACAAAAATAGATCAGCACAAAAATCCGGCGTTATTGCTAGTTCACGTAAAGTGCATAGTGTAAGTAAGGGTGTCCAGGAATAGACCAGTTTAGTTCAGAAAGTGTCTTAGTACTGTTTGCGAAATGGTCATTCTTAACTCCTTGTGACTCATAACGTAATTTCCATTATTATTTGGCTACCATTAGACGTTTTTGTGTGAATATAAGGAATATTTTATAGATATGACCTGTTTAGTATCCTTGTCGACTAACTAATTTGGTATATTATGTTACTTTTCGTAATTTTATGGCTGACAACAGACAATTTTGTTATAGCCAAGGAAAGATCTGGGCTTGAAAGGGGTTAATTAAGTAAACTTTTAAAAGTACTGGAATGGTGATGTCCTGATGGGAAGGATTTTGAGTTAGTGTGAAAGGTATATTATGATAACTCACCAGATATAATTTTGCACGTATTATTATATATTGGAGGTATTTTATATATGATTGGTGCCAAAGTGGGAATTTATTCGGCTAAAAAAGAAAGACGTTACAATATGCTGAGAATTTTTTTTTATCCTCGTCGCTCCGAAAATCTTGCATCCACATATTTTGCAAGGCTGTCCATTTATAAATTTCAGTTTATTCAGTGTGTGTGTGTGTGTGTGTGTGTGTGTGTGTGTGTGTGTGTGTGTGTGTGTGTGTGTGTGTGTGTGTGTGTGTGTGTGTCTGTGTCTGTGTCTGTGTCTGTGTGTGTGTGTGTGTGTGTGTGTGTGTGTGTGTGCGTGCGTGCGTGTGTGTGTGTGTTTAGTGTGAGTGTGTGTGTGTGTGTGTTTGTGTGTTGTGTCTGTGTGGTGTTTGTGTTTGTGCGTTATGTGTTGTGGTGTGTGTTGTGTGTGTGTGTGTGTGTTGTGTGTGTGGTAGGTGTGAGTGTGTGTGTGTGTGTGTTTGTGTGTGTGTATGTGTGTGTTTTGTTTGTGAGTGTGTGCGTGTGTGTTGTGTGTGTGTGTGTGTGTGTGTGTGTGGTGTGTGGTGTGTGTGTGTGGTGTGTGTGTTGTGTGTGTGTGTGTTGTGTGTGTGTGTGTGTGTGTGTTTGTGTGTGTGTGTGTGTGTGTTGTGTGTGTGTGTGTGTGTGTGTGTGTGTGGTGTGCGTGCGTGTGTGTGTCGTGTGTGTGTGTTTTAGGTGAGTGTGTGTTTGTGTGGTGTGTCTGTGTTGTTTTGTTGTGCGTGTATGTATGTGTGTGTGTGTGTGGTGTGTGTGTGTTGTGTTGTGTGTGTGTGTGTGTGGTGTGGTGTGTGTGTGTGCGTGTGTTGTAGGTGTGAGTGTGTGTGTGTGTTTTGTGTGTTGTATGTTGTGTTTTGTTGTACGTGTATGTGTGTGTAGGGTGAGTGTTGGTGTTTGTGTGCGTGTATGTGTGTGTGTCTGTGTGGCTTATGTGTGTGTATGTGTGTATGGTGTGTTTTGTTTGTATGGTGTGTGTGTGTTTGTGGGTGTGTGTGTGTGGTGTTGTGTGTGTGTGTGTGTGTGTGTGTGTGTGTGTGTGTGTGTGTGTTTTTTGGACTAACGTGTAATCTCTCCTTCAATGACTAAAATTTGATTATCTCTCTCTCTCTCTCTCTCTCGTCTCTCTCCTCTCTCTCTCTCTCTCTCTCTCTCTCTCCTCTCTCTCTCTCTCTCTCTCTCTCTCTCTCTACTCTCTCTCTCTCTCTCTCTCTCCTCTCTCTCTCTCTCTCTCTCTCGAGTGTCTGCTGTCTGCTGTCGTGCTGTCTGTCTGTCTGTCTGTCTGTCTGTCTGCCTGTCTGTCTGTCTGTTTCTCTGTCTCTCTCTATCTCTCTCTGTCTCTGTCTCTCTTTTTTTTTCTCCCTCTCTCTCTCTGTCTCTGTCTGTCGGTCTCTCTTTCTATCTGTTACACAATACATTATAATACTAATAATACATTAAATATAAATAATGAAGAAATAATACATTATACCGAGACGAATTAATTATTATGTTCATGGGAAATCATTCCCTTGCTTGATTTCCTGCATATTAAAATAACTTTATAATGATGATGTATATAATAATGATAATAATAATGATAACTAATGTGTATATTGTTATCATTATCCTTATTATCATCGTTATTATCATCATCATCATCATTATAGCACAAAAGCTGTCACCACAAATATCACTACAAACCATCACACATCCCATGGCACAGTAGAGTCACGGCCTTATATACGCACCCTTATCCCTATATAGAAGTCCATATAGTATAGTTATATATATATATATTATATCACCCTTATATACTCACTCCACGACAAGGGAATGCTATATACGTATATACTAATATACACTACCTACATATACGGCAGTAGGACAAAAATTTTACCACAACTTCCTTTTTACAGGTAGAGGACGGAGGAGGGTTTCCGGATCATTAACCCCTTCCTTACGGTATGTTGCGGCTGCCCCACGGCCAGGGTTTTTCCTTCATTAAAAACCCACCCACCAGCCGCCACACCCACCCACACCCCTCCCCCCCCCCCCCACCCACCACCCACGCCCCACACCTTTTTCCCCCACCTCTACGTTTTTCTCTCTCACAACACCACTGACCTCTTTTCCCCTCTTCACTCTCACCTTCATGCAAAGCACTCCATCTCCTCCCCACCCTCTCCACCACTCACGCATTCACTTTCCTCTCCTATCTCTCTATCTTTTTTCTCTCTTCATGCAACTATCTCTACTGATTCTCTCTCTTTCTTTCTCTCTTTCTCTCTCTCTCTTCATGCAACTATCTCTACTGATTCTCTCTCTTTCTTTCTCTTTTTCTTTTCTCTCTTTTTCTCTCTTTCAACTCTCTCTTCTGAACTCTCTCTGATTTTTCTCTCTTTTTCCCCTCTCTCTCCATGCAACTATCTCTACTGATTCTCTCTTTCTTTCTCTCTCTTTCTCTCTCTCTTCATGCAACTATCTCTACTGATTTCTTTTTTTCTCTCCTTCATGCAACTATCTCTACGATTCTTCTCTCTTTCTCTTTTCTTCATGAAAACTATCTCTACTGATTCTCTCTCTTTCTTTCTCTCTCTTTCTCCCTCTCTTCTTCATTCTTTCTCTCTCTTTTATTCCTATCTCTACTTTCTCTCTCTTTCCCTCTCTCTCTTCATGCAACTATCTCTACTGATTCTCTCTCTTTCTTTCTCTCTCTTTCTCTTCTCTCTTCATGCAACTATCTCTACTGATTCTCTCTCTATCTTTTTTTTCTCTCTCTCTCTTCATGCAACTATCTCTACTGATTCTCTATCTTTCTTTCTCTTTCTCTTCATGCAACTATCTCTACTGATTCTCTATCTCTTTCTCTTTCTCTTCATGCAACTATCTCTACTGATTCTCTCTCTATCTTTATCTCTCTCTCTCTCTTCATGCAACTATCTCTACTGATTCTCTCTCTATCTTATCTCTCTCTCTCTCTTCATAATCTCCCTGGCTTATCCTTGCTCTCATCCCAATCATGGTCTATTTCTACCTGTCCATTAAATCATTTTCTCCATCACAATCCTATTACCGAATCACTTCATAACTCCTTTTTACTAATTCGGTCTTCCCACTCCTATGTTTTACAGTCTGGTGTTTCCAGTCAGTGTTTTATCAATTGATGTTTACTAAGTCCGCTCTCCTATTCGACACTATTTGAACTCATTAGCCGACCCTCCTTTTATGCTTATAACTTTTCCTTGCTAGTCCTCATTATACTACATGAGCTAGCATATATCAACAGCTTTAAACATCTTTTTGTCAATGCGCAGGAGGCAGGGGTGATGTCAGGAATGATGTCACAACCCTCAAAGTAAGAAATGGTAAAGAATTTAGTTTTTGTTTTTTCGACCCACCCCCTTTTTACGAAGTCTCTTACTGTCTGTTTTATGTTCTGTCAACTAGCTGACTTTTTTGAAATTTATTTTCTGGCCTCAGTCAGTCTTTTATGATGTCAAAAGCAAAAAAATGATTTACATATATAGAGAAGTTCGTGTACACCTGAAACACACACACTCACTCACTCACTCACTCACTCACTCACTCACTCACTCACTCACTCACACTCACTCACTCACTCACTCACTCAACGTCACTCACTCACTCACTCACTCACTCCACTCACTCACTCACTCACTCACTCACTCACATCACTCACTCACTCACTCACTCACTCACTCACTCACTCACTCACTCACTCACTCACTCACTCACTCACTCACTCACTCACTCACTCACTCACTCACTCACTCACTCACTCACTCACTCACTCACTCACTCACTCACTCACTCACTCACTCCACTCACTCACTCACTCACTCACTCACTCACTCACTCACTCACCATCACTCACCACTCACTCACTCACGCACTCACTCACATCACATCACTCACTCACCACTCACCACACCACTCACCACATCAACTCACTCACACACATCACTCACTCACTCACCACTCACACTCACTCACTACTCTCACAATCACTTCACTATCAGATCACCAGTCCTCAGCTCGCTCACTCACTACTACAATCCTTCACTCCTCACACCACTCACATCACTCACTCTACTCACACACACCCACCACTCACACACCACACCACCACACACCACACACACACAACACCCCACACCCACACACACCCCACACACACAACACACACACACACCACACACACACACACACCACACACACACACCACACACACACACACACACACACACACACAACACACACACCACACAAACACACACAACACACACACCAACACACACAACACACACACACACACACACACACCACTATGATACAAAATGCTTCATAATGGAGATTTACCAGCAGGCTCGGCTTAATGAAACACAATCCCTTCTGATCCGCAGCACCCTAATGATAGGTCTTATAAACACCCCCCTCCCCTCCTACCCCCCCCCCCCACCCTCCCCCCCTAAGCTCTCCCTCAGTCTATGCGACATAACACCGGGAACATCCTCTTAGTTTTTTCCTCTCTCACCCTACATTTCCCTCACCCTTGTCTCGCCTAACCTTTTTTTATTCATTTTTTAAGCGACAGAATACATGAAAAAAGAAGGTCGTTACTGCCTCTCTTTTAGCCGTTTGAATAAGGGATGCAAATAGTTCCTCTTTTCGAAAATCAAGAGAGATAATTATCGTAAAACTCCAAATTTATGTAAAAAAAACGAACTTAAAATTAAGCCTTGAAATGATATGTATCGTAAGAACATAAGAACATAAGAAGAACATAAGAAGAACATAAGAAAATAAGGAAGCTACAAGAGGCCACGATGCCTACACGTGGTAATTCCTGTCACCTAACACTACCTACATCCACCTTGCATCCCCATCCATGAACCTATCCAGCTCCCTCTTTAAAGCTCCCAAGGAAGGATGCTATAAGAAGGATGATTAACAAAATATAGAAACGGTATTTTCCTCACCTGATTAGAACCTGCACATTTTTTTTTCTACTATAACCTTGACATTTCACCACCATCTTCACACCAACACTTAACATTTCACCACCATCTTCACACCAACACTTAACATTTCACCACCATCTTCACACCAACACTTAACATTTCACCACCATCTTCACACCAACACTTAACATTTCACCACCATCTTCACACCAACACTTGAACATTTCACCACCATCTTCACACCAACACTTAACATTTCACCACCATCTTCACACCAACACTTAACATTTCACCACCATCTTCACACCAACACTTAACATTTCACCACCATCTTCACACCAACACTTAACATTTCACCACCATCTTCACACCAACACTTAACATTTCACCACCATCTTCACACCAACACTTAACATTTCACCACCATCTTCACACCAACACTTAACATTCACCCCACCATCTTCACACACAACACTAACATTTCACCACCATCTTCACACCAACACTTAACATTTCACCACCATCTTCACACCAACACGTATACAGTTTCACCACATCTTCACGACAAACTGAACATTCATCCTACCTCTTCACACCAACATTAACATTTTACATACACCTCTTCAAACCAACTCTTAACTTTCACCACCATCTCACAGCAAACACTTAACTTTCACCACCATCTTCACACACATAACACTTACACATCATCACCATCTTCCCAACACTAACATTTCACCACCATCTTCACACCCAACACTACATTACACCACTTCACACCACAACCATTCACACCCTTCACACCCAACACTTACATTCACCACCATCTTCACACCACACTAACATTCACCACCACTTCACACCAACCCATTAACACTTCACCAACTTCACACCAACACAACATTTCACCACCATCTTCACACCAACACTTAACATTACCACCATTCACACCACACAACATTCACCACCACTTCACACCAACACTACATTTACACCACTTCACACCAACACTAACATTACACCATCTTCACACCAACACTTAACCCTTCACACCTCTTCAACCACACTTAACATTTCCTTCACCATCTTCACACAACACTTACATTTCACCACCATCTTCACACCAACAACTTAACCATTTCACCACATCTTCACACCAGACCACATTACCACCATCTTCACACCAACAGCTTAACATTCACACCATCCTTCACACCCAGACACCTTAACATCCCTACACATCTTCAACCAACATTAACCCTTTCACACCATCTCCAGACCACATTAACACCTTCACACTCTAACCATCATTAACTCCTTCACACCCAACCCATTGACCCTTTCACACCCACCCATTAACCCCTTCACACCCAGACCATTAACCCTACACGCCATCTAATTCCTTTGCTATAGACATGTCTTTTCAGCACAAAATTACTGAAAATAACTAAATATACCAAATTGCTATGCTAGACAAATATAAACAGCCGTTTACAACCCTCCTTAAGAAAATCATTAGGTTATATTCATGAAAAATTATCTAATGATGGTCGAATTACAATGGAAATTACGTTCTGGTCCTCAAGGGCTTAATATCTCACTCCTACACCATCTTATCAACAACACCTATTATGTCCTACTGCCCACCATTACATACATGATTCCACACCAATACGCTTTTCACTCTAATAGCCACTTACCTTCACCGCACACACCTACACACATACACAAATAAATTTCCTTTACTCTGATTGCCCCTCACCTCACTTTAATACGCCTCGCGACCCACTTCTGCCTCACACCCTCCCTACAATACAGCCTCTTGCTTTAATGCGCTTAAGGCAACTCAGAATAGCCTTCGTAAGTTGAGGAAAATTTTATGACTGGCATAAAACAACCTTACGATAACCTTACGATAATCATATGACAACCCAATGATAAACCAATGCTATCCTTTATACAACATTATTACAACCTTAGGATAATCGTAAGACAACCGTATGACAACCTTATGACAAACTTACGACAACCTATGGCAACCTAAAAGTAAATTTATGACACCCTTGTGATACAATTCTTACAGCTGTATGATAACCTTAAAACAACCTCGTGACAACCTTATGACAACCCTAAAAAGACTCGTGACAACCTTATGACAACCCTAATAAACCTCGTGACAAGCTTATGACAACCTTATAACAACCTCATGACAACCTTATGACAACCCTAATAAACCTCGTGACAAGCTTATGACAACCTTATGACGATCCCAAACTAAATTGGCCTACCCCTCTGTTTTTATTTGATTCTCTTACTGTCTTCTTTATAGGGACTGGCAACTAAGCGGGCTTTGTGTTACCCATTTTTGTTGTGCCCTTGGCCAGTTCCTTGTGATGTTAAAAAAAAAAAAAAAAAAAAAAAAAAAATATTATAACAACCTCCTGACAACCTTATGACAACCTTAAAAAAAACTCATGACAAGCTTATGACAACCCAAGAAAAACTCGTGACAACCTTATGACAACCTAACAAAAACTCGTGACAACCTTATGACAACCTTAAAAAAAACTCCTGACAACCTCATGACAACCCTAGTAAACCTCACGACAACCTTATGACAACTGTATAGCCTCACTATGACAGCCTTATGACAACCTTTCCCTCTGCCAGCCTCACTCTTACAACCCCATGACTCATACAGACAAAACTCTCATCTTATCAAATCTCACGTCACGTTGAACACAAACCATTAAGCGAGAGCGTCGTACGAATACACCTGACTGACTAATAGACTAGGAACCCATTACCTGTATTATGGGGGGAGTGGGGGTAGGTCACGCGAGTCTTAGGGGGTTGAGGGGCGCTAATTACACCCTAATGAGGAGGTGGCATAAGGTCGGGAATGGCGCGGAGGAAGAGACAAGGAGGGAGATGTTACGTGCTGTGGACAGACTTTGACCTGGTGCAGTGCGGGTTGGCGCCTCTTATCTCCCTTTTATTATCCCTGTATTGTTTCGGTAAAGGTTTCAGAGGGGGAGGGAGGTGGAGGAGAGTAGAGAGGGAGAAAGGAAGGCATAGGTAAGGAGAGAGGGAGGTGGAGGAGGGTAGAGAGGAGGAAAGGAAGGCATGGATAAGGAAAGAGGGAGGTGGAGGTAGATAAAGAGAAAGAAAGTAAGGCATAGGTAAGGAGAGAGGGAGGTGGAGGTAGATAAAGAGGAAGAAAGGAAGGCATGGGTGAGAGGGATACAGGTGCGACATGGCAGTGATACGTGTCTAGTAAAGTGAATGGAGGTAAATGTAAAGGTAGTGAGTCTTATGTCGCATTGTTATTATTGTGACCTAATCAGGGATATGAAGAGAGATTATTGTGGTATTGTGGCGATGGTGTGATGCAGTGAGGAGGAACGTGAGAGGGTTACCGCGTGAGGATTGTGGGAAGGGAAAACCTGGAGAATGAGAGGGATGGAGGCCTATGCAGTAATGTTAGATAGGCCTTGGTGAGTAGTAAAGGCTGGGAAAATAACAGTCAGGGTACTAGTAGCTGGGTGAGGACGAGTCTGAGCTTAGGTGTGTCAATTTATATTACGTAAAGAGGAAGTGAATTTCAGTATGACAACAATACAGTGTGTGCGGAAGTATTATGTGAGTTGAGGAAAATGATAAGCAAGGTGTCAGGACTGTGATGTAAGAGCGATCCGAGGACTAGAGAAGAGTGTGGTTGTGAATGTGTTCTGTTCAGTATGTCTAAATGACACACGCGCGCGCACACACACACACACACACACACACACACACACACACACACACACACACACACACACACACACACACACACCACACACACAACACACACACACACACACACACACACACACACACACACACACACACACACACACACACACACACACACACACACACACACACACACACACACACACACACACACACACACACACACACACACACACACACACACACACACACACACACACACACACACACACACACACACACATATATATATATAATGTTAAAAACCTGTTTGAAAATTAATGAATCACTATTTGTTCACACGACACACTCATGAAATTTCACACAGTACTGATTTTTATATCCAAGCTATCTGATAATTTTACTAAATAATATTCCTTCATATTTTTGTATTTTTCCAGGAGATTATTAATGCGACAGAGCTTTTCATAGAGAATTATATCATAGCTGGTTTTGAGTCTTGATTGGTATACAGTTACTGATCTTTATTATTCCAGTGTATTTTTCAGGTTTTTCACTATTAGCTGCTCTTTTTATTTATGATTTGAGTTTAAAATAGATAATCGAGCCTATATATGAATAAATCTAATTTCTCCACCATTTTGAACAAGAGGCAGATTGATAATTATTTTCTCCTTTATCAATGTATAAAACTTAAGTATGTATATTGATGTCTCGGATGCAAAACAATGATAACTATGATAAATTAGTTTACGAGTATACCGATATGATTTACGGTGACCTCATACCATATGCCCACTATACTCGGTTTTCTTAATTATTAACAATGTATTCGGTAAAAATAAACAGTTAGGTTGAACACACAACATGAACATAATAAGGGCTGAATATTGTTTCCAAATCCCACAAAGAATTGCATTATTTTTATTGAAAATATTTATGAATGAAATTTTCAATCATGGATATATCATTTATTGGAAAACTTGTCTGATGACTCGAATATTTTCACAAATCACCGCAATTAAATCAAGAATAGTAATATATTAACAAAAAAACTGGGAGACGTAAAATTAATCATGGATGTTCATATTAAATGTGTCAAGCAGGAATACAGGACAAAATGGTAGTTGTATTAGTAGTGAAAGCAGTAGTAGCATATCAATGGGCTGTAGGATTATCTTGTAGGATTATCTTGTAGTTAAAATTTGTAAACACTTGTCTATATATTTCCCCCTCCATCTCTTACTCATCATTCTCCTCTTACAATCACCTTTCATTTCATCACTCCACACAAGACTCCTTCCTTCCTTCCTTCCCTCCATCCCTCCTTCCCTCCGTCCTTCCCTCCCTCCCTCCCTCCCTCCCTCCCTCCCTCCCTTCCCTCCCTCCCTCCCTCCTTCCCTCCTCCCTCCCTCCCTCCCTCCCTCCCTCCCTCCCTCCTTCCCTCCCTCCCTCCCTCCCTCCTTCCCTCCTTCCCTCCCTCCCTCCCTTCCCTCCATCCACCCTCCTCCCTCCCTCCCTCCCTCCTTCCCTCCTCCCTCCTTCCCTCCTTCCCTACCTCCTCCCTTCCCTCCATCCAACCCACCTTCCCTCCCTCCCTCCTTCCCTTCCTTCCCTCACCTTCCTTCACACGTGTTTTACCGCCATAGCCTGCGTCACCCCAGCCTGCACCTGCACCCGTCACCCGCCCCGACCCTCCGCCGCCGCGCCTCTCGTACGTAACCAATGCCTCCAGGACTCGTTGAAGGCTGCTCCCGTGACATAGTGGCGCCCGTGCCGACACCTGAAGTTATTGTGGCGCGTGCATTGTCCATTGTCTTCTTTCTGCTTCTCCTTTCTATATTTCTTCGTATTCTTTTTCTTCTACATTCTTTCTTCTTATGTCTCATTATAATATTTTTTTTACTACTTCCTCTTCTCCTTTTGCTTCCTCTACTTTTTCTTCTTCCCTTTCTTCTTCTTCCTCTTTTCCTTTTTTTTCTTCGTATTCTTCTTCTTCAATTTCTTCTTTCCTTTCTTCTTTTCTTCCTCTTTTTCTTATTTTCCTCCTTTTTTCCTTCTTCTTCTTCTTCTAAATATCTGGTCTTCTTGCGAAAATACAAACAGAATAGAGAGAGAGAGAGAGAGAGAGAGAGAGAGAGAGAGAGAGAGAGAGAGAGAGAGAGAGAGAGAGAAAAAAAAAGAGAAAGAAAGAGGGACGCGTCAATCAAGCAGCGCTACGACGGACACTAAACAAGGATACGTAGCGCGCCTGGCCGGCCTGCGAGTGAAGCAACACCGCCACTCTTCAGGCTAAATATGACAGTGCACGCTCCGGGCAGTGCTCTTTAATCTGCCTTGTTCAAACTGCTCAGGCGGGGCGACCAGGCGGCATGAAGGCTTGCGTCCTATATAGCATTGCCGGTCGGTAGGTTGTCTAGGTGTGTATGTGTGTGTGTTTGTGTTTGTCTGTGTGCGTGTGTGTGTGTGTTGGGGGGGGGGGGAAGACTCGCCATCCAGGGGGTTGCCTCTCTGCCATCTTCTCACGCACCTAAACCCGCTGCCACGAAGACTCTTAATTAGGCAACCTGCACACCACACACACCCGAGGACAAGTAAACACCCAAAGAAGGTTTGCCTCCGAATTACAGGTAGATACCAGTTAATTGATTACAGGTGGGCTTTTCCCTGCACCCTTACCGCGCCTCGTCGAGCCGTGGGTAATTGGACACCTGTGGAGGGACCGGCAGGCATTACACTCGAGGTGCCACAGGTCAGCTGAGGTCACCCACGACAGGCGGTGCGCGGATACCTACCGATGAAACCAACTCAGGAATATAAACCTCAGACTCCACACGATAGATAGATAGATAGATAGATAGAAAATAGATAGAGAGGGATATAACACACACACACACACACACACACACACACACACACACACACACACACACACACACACACACACACACACACACACACACACACTCACACTCACACAGACACACATACACACACACTGATGCACACGTACAAATTGAGGCAAATTCATGCAAGTATAATTCAGCAGTGAGGCAAGTTCCCATGTCTGATGCAATGTCTGGCTTTAGTGACCCCTTAGCCCCCCCCCCCGACCCCCCCTTCCTCATTCACCCCCCCCCCCCTCTTTTCTCGGTTCTCAGTCCCCTCTTCACAGCCTCTCTTCGTCCTGCTCACGAGATTTCCCGGCTCTCATTTCTTGCCTCTCTCCCTCATTCGTTCTCTCTCCCTCTCTCTCTCTCCT
>JACEEZ010014400.1:217500-220000 GCA_016584305.1 Chionoecetes opilio
CCCCTTTGGACACGCCTAAGTGGAGCCCTGACGCCTCACGCACATCCTCTCGCGACACACATTTCAACCTCCTCTTCCTCCTCCTCTTCCTCTTTTGCTGTGTCACATTTCAACTTCCTCTTCCTCTTCCTCCTCCTCCTCCTCCTCCTCCTCCTCCTCCTCCTCCTCCTCCTCCTCCTCCTCCTCCTCCTCCTCCTCCTCCTCCTCCTCCTCCTCCTCCTTCCTCCTTCGCTGCATCACATTTCTCTCATTCAGCAAAGACCACGACCTTCCCTGATCGGGTCACGCACAACCTTTGAAAAAAATACACTCATGTTTTTTAAGTTCTTGTTTATACTCTAAGGTGGGTTTTGAGTGTCCTCCTTCGTGTCAGGGGGTTGAGCGGGCACAGACACGCTCTCAGCTTCTTACTAGTGAGTGTGTGTGTGTGTGTGTGTGTGTGTGTGTGTGTGTGTGTGCTTTGAGCGTGTTGGTGGTATATAGTTCATACGTGCTTGTTGTTGCAATGCTTGTTAGAGTAGGTTAAGACGAGGAAGAAGAGAAGAAAGAGGAAGGAAGGAAGGGGAACTATAGTAGGAGGAGGAGGAAGAAGAGGAAGGGAGGGTAACTATAGGAGGAGGAGGAGGAGGAGGAGGAGGAGGAAGGGAAGGGAGGGGAACTATAGTAGGAGGAGGAGGAAGAAGAGGAAGGGAGGGTAACTATAGGAGGAGGAGGAGGAGGAGGAGGAAGGGAAGGAGGGGAACTATAGGAGGAGGAGGAGAGGAGAACTAGAGGAAGAGGAAGGGAGGGGTAACTATAGGAGGAGGAGGAGGAGGAGGAAGGGAAGGAGGGGAACTATAGAAGGAGGAAGAGGTATAAAAGTATTACTTGTGCGCCTCACCTGATGTTTGTTCACTCTGCTCACCTGTCACCATCCCTTAAAACACACGCACACACGCACGCACGCAACACACACACACACACACACACACACACACACACACACGCACACGCACACACACACACACGCACACGCACACACACACAAACACACAGGTATCACGGTAGCAAAACGCAAACAAATTGGTAAAATAAAAGTACAGAAAAAAGACGATTTGAAGCATGTGGTGTAAATATACTGATCTTTGAGTGGAGGAGGAGGAGGAGGAGGAGGAGGAGGAGGAGGAGGAGGAGGTAGGTGTATAGGAGGGAGATGAAAGTGTGCTGAATAAACGACACGATGGAGGTGAGAAAGAAGGAATGAACAAGGTATAGACGGAATGATAGAGGAATTAGATAGCATGAGGGTATGTGGAGATAAGGATAAAAGTCAAAATGGTAAGGTATGTCTGCGAGTCGCTGGCTGGTGGGATAAAAAAAACCCACAGATAACCCACAAAAATAACAAAGGTACACTGACCCAAAGAAGAGTGATTTACGGCAGGTAGTTGCGCGTAGGTGCAGATCATTATCACCACACCTGTTGTTGATACTAATTGCACACCTGTTCCCTTCATACCTTTCCACACTCCTTTTTTTTACCCTACGTCGCCATACCTGTCTGTTTATCTACCTGCTGTCTACTTACCTACCTGCTACCTACTTACCTACCTGCTACCTGGCCATACCTGTCTATCTATCTACCTGCTATCTACCTACCTACCTGCTACCTGCTATCTACCTACTAGCTGCTACCTGGCCATACCTGTATCTATCTACCTGCTATCTACCTACCTACCTACTACCTGCTATCTATCTATCATACCTGTCTATCTATCTACCTGCTATTAACCTACCTTACTGCTACCTGCTATCTACCTACCTACCTGCTACCTGCTATCTACCTATCATACCTGTCTATCTATCTACCTGCTATCTACCTACCTTACTGCTACCTGCTATCTACCTACCTACCTGCTACCTGCTATCTACCTATCATCACCTGGGATATCTCTCTATCTACCTACCTACTTACCTCGTTACTACCTACCTACCGCTACTACTATCACACTAGCCTACATCCTAGACGTACGTCGTTACTCCTGACCTCGCTACACACAATAGATCTACGCATCTTCCCCCTCATCTAAACACACTGTTTTTACTATTTAACCGCATCTTTGCTGCCTAGCTTCTCTCACTTATGTCATAACTTTAGAGATAATTATAACGTCTCGCTTTCTCAGCTATATGTATGTAAAAGTTAATTAGTGATTGTGTGTGTGTGTGTGTGTGTGTGTGTGTGTGTGTGTGTGTGTGTGTGTGTGTGTGTGTGTGTGTGTGTGTGTGTGTGTGTGTGTAGTGTGGAGTGTGTGTGTGTGTGTGTGTGTGTGTTTCTCTCGTACTCCTCGTTGGAGGTCAGTAGTGGTGTGTTGTGTTTGTGTGTTGTGTTGGTTATGTGAATCGCTATTTTATGTGTCTGTTTGTCGTGTTTTTTTCTCAGAGGTGAGGATATTACTGTTTTTGTGTATTGTTGTGTCTGTCGTTCTCGTTTGTCCTTCCGTTAAAAGTGGTGATACCT
>JACEEZ010014400.1:225000-243677 GCA_016584305.1 Chionoecetes opilio
ACAGATGGGCTGTTTCCTTAAAACCCGAGCCCCTGTCTACCCAGCAGTGAATGGGTACCGGGTGTTAGCCGGGGGTTTGTGACCCGCCTCCCAGGGTGGTGGCTTGGGCCAACACTAAGCACTAAAGATGAATGATAAAGAAATGTAGCTATGGAGACGGGGCCATACGAGTGTAGCTCAGGCCCTGTAAAATACAACTAGACGAATACACACACACACACACACACACACACACACACACACACACACACACACACACACACACACACACACACACACACACACACACACACACACACACACACACACACACACAGTCTTCCACAGAAATATCATTAATCTATCGCATATCATAAGGTGAACGTATGGTTGGAGACACACGTACTGTACACGTATTCAGCCTCAGGCCCGTGTGACCTCATTGTTATCTATTTAATGCTGATTTGTTTTGATGTATGTGTTCAAACCTTACAGAGAGAAGTTGTAGGCGAGGCATGAAATTATGTTCCTTTGTTCTAATTATGTGGTTTGTTTTCAATCCAGAATCAGGGTTTTGTAGCATTGTTCCCTGCCAGAAAAATGCAGTATAAGAAATAGTCTTGTTATGTGATTACCAAAACGTGAATATTAGGATTGGATTACTGTTTTGTGCACATTATTATATATATATTTTTCACTTTCCATATACGTATATAAGCGAATTATTGAGCTTAGACTGCTGGCCTGGATGCAGCTCTAATGGGGTCAATGGATTTAGACTTATAAACGTTACGGTAAGATTTATCCTCTGCAGAGAAAACCTTTGCCACGCTCTGTATTATATTTGATCATTTATGGAGAAAATAAAAATGCTGAGGAAGATTTATGCATTACTGGTGACCTTGACGCGTATAATGTGTTCTTCACCATTCACATACGGCTTTGATCACGCGCAGGACTCGTGATTGCCGTCTGTTAACCCCCCACTCGTGCTCGGGAAATGCTCAGAGTTTATAGTATCGATCTATGAGTAAAGCTTGAACCTAACACACCACACACACCTCATCTCTTTGCTCAAGGGGGACAGTATACCCACTTTGTATGCAAAATAATGCCTTGAGGCTTGAGCGAGCTACGAACCCGGGACCGCTCAGTAGCAGGCCCGAGAATATTGCTATTGAGCCAGTGTGTGTGTGTGTGTGTGTGTGTGTGTGTGTGTGTGTGTCTGTGTCTGTGTCTGTGTCTGTGTCTGTGTCTGTGTCTGTGTCTGTGTCTGTGTCTGTGTCTGTCTGTGTCTGTGTCTGTGTCTGTGTCTGTCTGTGTCTGTGTCTGTGTGTCTGTGTGTCTGTGTGTCTGTGTCTGTGTCTGTGTCTGTGTCTGTGTCTGTGTCTGTGTCTGTGTCTGTGTGTCTGTGTGTCTGTGTCTGTGTCTGTGTCTGTGTCTGTGTCTGTGTGTCTGTGTTCTGTGTCTGGTGCTGTGTCTGTGTCTGTGTCTGTGTCTGTGTCTGTGGTCTGTCTGTCTGTCTGTCTGGTCTGGTCTGTGTCTGTGTCTCTGTGTCTGGCTGTGTGCTGTGTCTGTGTGTCTGTCTGTCTGTCTGTGTCTGTGTCTGTGTCTGTGTCTGTGTCTGTGTCTGTGTCTGTGTCTGTGTCTGTGTGTCTGTTGTTCTGTTTTGTGTCTGTGTCTGTGTCTGTGTCTGTGTCTGTGTCTGTGTCTGTCTGTCTGTGTCGTGTTGTCTGTGTTGTGTCTGTCTGTGTCTGTGTCTTCTGTGTCTGTTGTCCGTGTCTGTGTCTGTGTCTGTGTCTGTGTCTGTGTCTGGTGTCTGTGTCTGTGTCTGTGTCTGTGTTGTGTGTCTGTGTCTGTGTCTGTGCTGTGGTCGTGTCTGTGTCTGTGTCTGTGTCTGTGTCTGTGTCTGTCTGTCTGTGTGTGTGTCTGTGTCTGTGTCTGGTGTGTCTGTTGTCTGTGTTGTCTGTGTCTGTCTGTTGTCTGTGTCTGTGTCTGTTGTCTGTGTCTGGTGTGTCTGTGTCTGTGTCTGTGTCTGGTGTGCTGGTCTGTGTCTGTGTCTGTGTCTGTGTCTGTGTCTGTGTGTCTGTGTTGTCTGTGTCTGTGTCTGTGTCTGTGTCTGTGTCTGTGTCTGTGTCTGTGTCTGTGTCTGTGTCTGTGTCTGTGTCTGTGTGTGTGAAAGAAAAAAATAACGAGAAAATGAGAATAAAAGAAGAAACAAGAAAAAATTAATAAAAATATTAAAAAAAGAAAAGAAAAAAGAGATAGCGGTATAGAAAACGCGTCTATAAGCTCACTGTTGGCCGTCGTGGTAATCAAAGGACTCCGTTGCAGAGAATCCAGCTAAAGTAATATTTTTGTGCAGTAACGTTTCAGTTTCCTCCCCACATATAGTAACCTTTTAGTGATATGATTTCCTTCCAATAACACAATGCTCTAATATAATTTTCCCTACACTCTTCTGCATTAGTTTGTAATAGAAAACCTTGAAGACCAGCGTGCCGGCCCGTCTCTAGTGGTGTGAGGGACGGTCGCGTTCTGCTTCACATTACGTCTTTCTATGTAAATCTCTCACCCACCCCCCCAAAAAAATAATCCAAGTGTTAAAGAAAAGATACAGAAAAAAAACCTGCTCGTATTACCACATTCAGTAAGCTTCTAGTAGTACTACCATGTTAGATGCTACCTTGTGATGTAAAAAAAAAAAAAAAAAAAAAAAAAAAAAAAAAAAAAAAAAAATTGCCTGCCCCAATTTAGATTTTCTTATTCTTTTGTTTTTTAGTAAGATATCTTTCTTTCACACAGTCTTTCCACAGCGACATAATAGAATAAACTTGTAGCTAACCACCCCATCTTGAGAATACTGTTGGTATGCATGGAGCTACATCCCAACACTATCTTTGTTTACTACACCACAGTAACTCGTACACCAGAACCGATGTGTCATAAGCAAGTAACAAGGTCTCAGCACATTACCCTGACTTTTGACAGCCACACCACCGACTACAATGACCTGACTTTTGCTCTTGCCCTTTTGCCAAGACTTCTGTAAAATAGGTCACATAAACTGAATATATATCAGCTTGTCCGCCTTCATCTATGTATATTTCAGAACGTTTGGTCACTATGTCCCTAGGTATATATTTTTTCGTATTTCGGTATTTTCTGTCGTCTTTATAACCTAGTGTGCGCCGTCTGCTTGGCCCTCACCCAACGCCCCCCCGCCATGCCACCTGAACCCCCCATGTGTGTGTGTGTGTGTGTGTGTGTGTGTGTGTGTGTGTGTGTGTGTGTGTGTGTGTGTGTGTGTGTGTGTGTGTGTGTGTGTGTGTGTGTGTGTGTGTGTGTGTGTGTGTGTGTGTGTGTGTGTGTGTGTGTGTGTGTGTGTGTGTGTGTGTGTGTGTGTGTGTGTGTGTGTGTGTGTGTGTGTGTGTGTGTGTGTGTGTGTGTGTGTGTGTGTGTGTGTGTGTGTGTGTGTGTGTGTGTGTGTGTGTGTGTGTGTCGGTGTGTGTGTGTGTGTGTGTGTGTGTGTGTGTGTGTGTGTGTGTGTGTGTGTGTGTGTGTGTGTGTGTGTGTGTGTGTGTGTGTGTGTGTGTGTGTGGTGTGTGTGTGTGTGTGTGTGTGTGTGTGTGTGTGTGTGTGTGTGTGTGTGTGGTGTGTGTGTGTGTGTGTTGTGTGTGTGTGTGTGTGTGTGTGTGTGTGTGTGTGTGTGTGTGTGTGTGTGTGTGTGTGTGTGTGTGTGTGTGTGTGTGTGTGTGTGTGTGTGTGTGTGTGTGTGTGTGTGTGTGTGTGTGTGTGTGTGTGTGTGTGTGTGTGTGTGTGTGGGTCGATGTGCAATCTTCTTAAGTGATCTCATGGTGGAACTTCAAGAAGAATCCGTAGCATAGTGTCTGGAGTCCACGCGCGGCCTATGTCCCTCCCCGTCCCAGCCCCGCCTTCAGGTGTGAGGGCCGGGGTCGGTAGGGTTCGGTAGGGGCCATGGTGGGGGTGACCAGGCCATGGCGCTGTGTGGTGGGGGGGCGCACGGGGAGGAGGGGAGGAGAGGTAGTAGGGGTGCGCGCCAGTTACTTTGATTTAGTTTAACTTGTGACTTGTTTTTCTTCATCATTAGTATTTACCTTAGGTACTGAACTACGGTACTTTGATACAATTCATTGTATCTTATTGTAACTTTGTTTTAGGCTGTTACTTCTTGCTTGGGAGGAGTTGTGACATTTAGGCTGCTACTCCTTGGTCGGGAAGATATATGAAATGAAAAAAAAACCTACTGGCGTCGACGTTCGTATGCCTTTTGAGTATGTTGAAACTTTTTTTTTTTTTCTTCGTGACTGGAATATCGTTCGACTTAGATAATAAGTTAACCAGTGACAGAAGATAGCTCCCTGTAAAGGAACCATTAACCTTTTTTCTCTGGACGGATATAGCTTCACAATTTCCTTAGCATGGTATCATATGGAAGCAATGACCAGCAGCGCCGGGAACATTTGTAGGGTGTCAGCGCCCGTCACCCCGTCAGCGTGTGTGAGCGAGGGAGTGGCCGCGGAGGACTCGTGGGCCGCGTTGGAGTCCTGGGAGGACGAGACCGACGTCCTGGATGGTCCAGCAGTACGTGGTGACGCACGCTGCTGTGCTGTCTGAGTAGCAACTCTCCGACTTCCCGGTCACGACGAGTCTCGGCCAAGGCTGCGCCGGCTCCGTCGATCGCGTCTCCTTCAGGGGCAAGGACGCCATCAGGAAGACCATGCACTACGGCAGGGACCCCGTCACCTTCCTGTGGGAGGCGCGTGTGACACTGGAGCTGGAGGGGGCGGGGGGCGCACCGCGCCCCCACACCCTGAGCACAGGCGACCAGCCTCAGGTCGTCATGGACTACGCCGGATAGCCCCTCTACCGCTACTGCCAAGACGGCTGCAGTGTGGGCACGTTCTTGCGCGTGGTGGAGGGACTGGCCTCGCGCCTCGCCGAGGTGCACCTCAAGGGTTTTGTTCACAACGACCTGAAGGAGAACAACATCTGTGTGAGCGGCCCCTCCTCCAGCCCCTGTGTCCACCTGATTGTCTTCGGGCTCGCCACCAAGATCAAGGACAGTTTCTACCTTGAGCTGTTTGACTTGCCGCGAAGCCTGGAGCGCCAGGAGTACACCACCTTCAGGTCGCCAGAGCTCAAGGAAGGGCAGCCGCTGCAGCCCTCCAGCGACGTGTTCAGCGTCGGGGTGCTGCTGGAGACGATGTGCCAGTGGACGCAACACCCCTTGCTGACGGAGCTTCTGACGCCCCTGGTGGAGACGTGCACGCGGGAGCAGCCCGAGGCGCGGCCCACCCTGAGCGCGGTGGCGGAGACGGTGCGCGACCTGCTGGCCTTCCTGGCGGAGGAGCAGCAGCAGATGCTTTTGGCCGAGGAGGAGGAGGAGGAGCTGAATATTCTTTTGATCGAGGAGGAGGAGGAGGAACAGCAGGAGGAGATTGTTTTGATCGAGGAGGAGGAGGAGCAGATTCTCTTGGTGGAGGAGGAGTGAGCGGTGATCTTCTTATCTTAGCCCAGGGACTGACGTGCCACCCACGGTCCTCCCTGTGTGTGTGGTTGCTGTTTTCTGTTCGTCACTTGCTTAAAATGTTTTTTTGGATGACTTTATATGAATATTATGTCAAACTTACTGCACAATAACTATTGTTTTTTATATTTCAATGGACACTTATTAGATTAAAGACACGCAGTGTTCGTGTTCAATATTCGTGTCTTTCCATAATGCACGAGGTCAAACATGTATATTCTTTATATAAATGTTTCCCTTCTATAAAACTATGGATAACCGCAAATTGCTTTCCATTCATCTCCACAAAAACAGCGAAACAAACAATGATCTATTTTTTCAACCACTGATAAAATTTCGTTTATAAATACACTTAATCTATTCAGTTACTTGTTTTACTAAACGAATTTCAGTTTAAAAAATCATAATTGGACTCCTTAAAAAGACTCGCAGTTCACACACAATATTAACGCTGATAACAAGCTATACGACCAGATAATTGAATTAAAAAAAGAGCATTGCTTATTAGTCATTATATCACTTCTTCTTTTTTACATAACTCACAAATTCCGCAACCAGTCAACAATCGGCGGTGCTAAATGTACATCACCAATGACAATAAAATAAATAAACATTCGCTTATCATTATTATTTCAGTGGGAAGTTTTAGCTTATTAAAGGCGATGTGGAGACAGACAGCCAATCTCACGAGACCCACATTCCACCGAGGTCAAAAGGCATAGGTGACCCGCCTGACCCATGATCCTTGTAGAGTATTAGTGTTCATTACCTCCACCCTTCTCTCTCTCTCTCTCCTCTCTCTCTCTCTCTCTCTCTCTCTCCTCTCGCTCTCGCTCTCGCTCTCGCTCTCGCTCTCTCTCTCTCTCTCTCTCTCTCTCTCTCTCTCTCTCTCTCTCTCTCTCTCTCTCTCTCTCTCTCTCTCTCTCTCTCTCTCTCTCTCTCTCTCTCTCTCTCTCTCTCTCTCTCTCTCTCTCTCTCTCTCTCTCTCTCGCTTCATATTTTTGCTATAAAAAAGAGACACAGAGAGAGAGAGAGGGGAAAAAAAAATATCTACACTTAAACTATTTCAAGTCCTGCCGTGATCCATGTAAAACGTGAAAACCATAACATTGATACCATCTCTAGCATATATAAATTGCAGGGTACCTTTATCAGTATCATGGAAAAACGTAACGAGTGCCACGAGAAAAAGTAGTCACAGAAGTAGCAGTTTGTAGAGGAGGGTACACACTTTTTCAGCTATCCTGCAAGTAAATATGTAATGCTGTATTTCTGAGACAAAATTTTACTGTACTCTGGACTCCCGACGATTGGTTAAAATTTAAGGCAAGTCTTGAGGACGAGGAAAATGTTTACCAAGTTACTGAATAATTTGAATTTGATGGAAACTTTGGAGGTAGTGAAGGACAATTCTCAGGAGTCTTTGGGATTCATGTAGTTTAATGACTCCTGTTCTTAGTTAACGTGGCATACTAATAGAGAAAAAAACGTATTTTGCACAAGATTAAGTATCACGAGATAATACATTTTGTTACCTTAAAAAGAAAAACAATGAGAAACGTTTTGATAATGGTTCCAGTGTGATAAATGGTCTTTATTGGACGTGCGGTTATATCATTCTTCTCATTAAACACATAAATGGCACCGAGTTAAGCTAGCAGATTAAACAACGCATATCATTATTGCTAATTGGTAAGAATTAACACAATGAATATTATATAAAAAATAGTAACGAGAGGCTGATATTGATTTCAAATACTACATTGTCAAAGAGAATCACAAAATATTTAAAAGGGCAATTATTCTAACATGGCTTTTAACTAACACAAATCCATCCAGCTTTATATATACCTAATCTTGATACAATAGACCACGTAACTTACTATCTGTGAAAATGGCAAGCATATTTTTCTCTACCCAAAATGGAGGCACGTTAAGGTTTAAAAACAAAGCTTAAAGCGAAGGAAAGTGAGACAATTGCCACTCCAGAAGAAAAAAATCGTGCTAATTGTTACTCCATAAAAGAGAGAAAGACAAAAATAGAAGGGTTCCGAAAGGGGTAAGGTCAGGCGAGAGCAGAGCTATCCAGGAGAGTAGAAAGTGTGTGCTGCAAGGGAAGGGTGTGCAGGTAGGAGGGTAAGAGGAGTATAGCAACCATGAAATCAGCAGTAGTGAATAGTAACAGATGCAACAGTGAGGCAGTGAGGGAAACAGTAAATATAGGAGGATAAAGAAGAAGAGAGAGAGAGAGAGAGAGAGAGAGAGAGAGAGAGAGAGAGAGAGAGAGAGAGAGAGAGAGAGAGAGAGAGAGAGAGAGAGAGAGAGAGAGAGAGAGAGAGAGAGAGAGAGAGAGAGAGAGAGAGAGAGAGAGAGAGAGAGAGAGAGAGAGAGAGAGAGAGAGAGAGAGAGAGAGAGAGAGAGAGAGAGAGAGAGAGAGAGAGAGAGAGAGAGAGTTGAGAAGGATAACAGGAGTAGCAACCATGAACTCCGCAGTAGTGAATAGTAACAGATGCAACAGATAGGCAGCCTGGGAAACAGTAAATACAGATGATAAAGAAGAATAGAGAGAGTTGAGGAGACGAATAGCCTGTCCCTCACCTCTCTTTACAACATTTAAGTGCTCTAAAGCTGCTAGATGACTTGACACCAGATTAATTGCGGTTCCCACGAGTCTCTTATCAAGAAATATGGTATGAAAGGCAGCATTAAAATGGTCAACACGGATAGCAGTTCAATATTTATTTTTACGAATCGTTTACCTAATGATTGAAACGGACTATTACTCTGTTCAGTCCGATAAATATTGTGTTTGCTTCAGTATTCATTAGTAACATGAGTGAATGGGTATTACTAAAAGCCTGAGATCTTATTTTGGTACACTCTGCATGGAAGGATTTAGTCCAGGCGATGGTTTGTGAGCGGCAAGAAGAATGTTTTCCCAACTGTTATCGAAGGAACGCATTAGTTGTGTCGGCAATGGATGTGGTGCCTCAAAACAATATCGTTTCTTGTATTAAGGAATTGAAACTCTGCACGTATTTTTGCCGGCTTTCTCAAATATCGTATTCGTAAACCGTTGCGGCGGATTTGTTGGATTGTTTACCTTCTTTTTCGTCTATTTATGTATCTATCTCTATGTCAGTCTGCCGATCTATATGTATTTTGGTATATAAGTCTGCCGATCTATATGTATTTTGGTATATAAGTCTACCGATCTATATGTATTTTGGTATATAGTCTGCGATCTATAGTATTTTGGTTTATATCTGGTTCTAGATCATATGTATTTTGGTTTATAAGTCTGCCGATCTATATGTATTTTGGTTTATAAGTCTGCCGATCTATTGTATTTTGGTATATAAATCTGCCGATTATAGTTTTTGGTTTATAAGTCTGCGATCTATATGTATTTTGGTATATAAGTCTACCGATCTATATGTATTTTGGTTTATAACGCTACATATTAAACCGATCTATATGTATTTTGGTTATAAGTCTTGCCGATCTATATGTATTTTGGTATATAAGTCTGCCGATCTATATGTTTTTGGTATATAAGTCTGCCGATCTATATGTATTTTGGTATATTAAGTTGGCTGCCGATCTATATGTATTTTGGTATTTAAGTCTGCCGATCTATATGTATTTTGGTATATAAGTCTACCGATCTATATGTATTTTGGTATATAAGTCTGCCAATCTATATGTATTTTGGTATATAAGTCTGCCGATCTATATGTATTTTGGTATATAAGTCTGCCGATCTATATGTATTTTGGTTATAAGTCTGCCGATCTATATTGGTATTTTGGTTTTATAAGTCTGCCGATCTATATGTATTTTGGTATGTAAGTCTGCTGATCTATATGTATTTTGGTTTATAAGTCTGCCGATCTATATGTATTTTTGTTTTATAGTCTGCCGTCTATATGTATTTTGGTATATAAGTCTCCGATCTATATGTATTTTGGTTTATAAGTGTACCATTATATATGTATTTTGGTTTATATTTGGCCGATCTGATATGTATTTTGGTTTATACTCTTGCTTCGATTATCTATAGTATTTTGGTATATAAGTCTGCCGATCTATATGTATTTTGGTATGTAAGTCTGCTGATCTATATGTATTTTGGTATATATAGTCTGCCGATCTATATGTATTTTGGTATATATTTAGTCTAGCCCGATCTATATGTATTTTGGTATATAAGTCTACCGATCTATATGTATTTTGGTATATAAGTCTGCCGATCTATTGTATTTTTGGTATTTAAGTCTGCCGATCTATATGTATTTTGTGTATATAGTCTGCCGATCTATACGTATTTTTGGTATATAAGTCTGCCGATCTATATGTATTTTGGTATATATAGTCTGCCGATCTATATGTATTTGGTATATAAGTCTGTTGCCGATCTATATGTATTTTGGTTATATAATCTACCGATCTATATGTATTTTGGTTTATAAGTCTGCCAGATTATATGTATTTTTGGTTTATAAGTCTACCGATCTATATGTTTTTGGTATATAATCTGCCGAATCTATATGTATATTTGGTTTATAAGTCTGCGATCTATATGATTATTTTGGTTATAAGTCTGCCGATCTATATGTATTGTATTGGTATAAGTCTATACCGATCTATATGTATTTTGGTATTAAGTTTGGCCGATCTATATGTATTTTGGTATATAAGTCTGCCGATCTATATGTATTTTTGGTATATAAGTTCTGCCGATCTATATGTATTTTGGTTTATAAGTCTACCGATCTATATGTATTTTGGTATATAAGTCTACCGATCTATATGTATTTTGGTATATAAGTCTGCCGATCTATATGTATTTTGGTATATAAGTCTACCGATCTATATGTATTTTGGTATATAAGTCTGCCGATCTATATGTATTTTGGTTGTTATTAAGTCTAACCGATCTATATGTATTTTGGTATATAAGTCTGCCGATCTATATGTATTTTGGTTTATAAGTCTGCCGATCTATATGTATTTTGGTATATAAGTCTGCCGTATGCTATATGTATTTTGGTATATAAGTCTGCCGATCTATATGTATTTTTGGTTATATAAGTCTGCCGATCTATATGTATTTTGGTTTATAAGTCTGCCGATCTATATGTATTTTGGTATATTAAGTCTGCCGATCTATATGTTATTTTGGTATATAAGTCTGCCGATCTATATGTATTTTGGTTTATAAGTCTGACCGATCTATATGTATTTTGGTTTATAAGTCTATACCGATCTATATGTATTTTGGTATATAAGTCTGTTCCGATCTATATGTATTTTGGTATATAAGTCTGCCGATCTATATATTTTGTTTATAAGTCTGCCGATCTATATGTATTTTTTTTTATAAGTCTAACCGATCTATATGTATTTCGTTTATATAAGTCTGGCCGATCTATATGTATTTTGGTATATAAGTCTGCCTCTATTATGTATTTTGGATATAACTGTCTACCGATCTAATGTATTTTCTGGATAATAAGTCTGTCCGATCTATATTATTTTGGTTTATATAGTCTAGACCGATCTAATGTATTTTGGTATATAAGTCTACCGATCTATATGTATTTTGGTTTATAAGTCTGCGATCATATGATGTTTTTGGTCATTTAGTCTGCCGATCTATATGTATTTTGGTATATAAGTCTGCCGATCTATATTATTTTGGTTTAAAGTCTTGCCGATCTATTATGTATTTTGGTATATAAGTCTGGATCTATATGTATTTTGGTATATAAGTCTGCCGATCTATATGTATTTTGGTATATAAGTCTGCCGATCTATATGTATTTTGGTATATAAGTCTGCTGATCTATATGTATTTTGGTTTATAAGTCTGCCAATCTATATGTATTTTGGTATATAAGTCTACCGATCTATATGTATTTTGGTATATAAGTCTACCGATCTATATGTATTTTGGTTTATAAGTGTACCGATATATATGTATTTTGGTTTATAAGTCTGCCGATCTATATGTATTTTGGTTTATAAGTCTGCCGATCTATATGTATTTTGGTTTATAAGTCTGCCGATCTATATGTATTTTGGTATATAAGTCTGCCGATCTATATGTATTTTGGTATATAAGTCTACCAATCTATATGTATTTTGGTTTATAAGTCTGCCGATCTATATGTATTTTGGTATATAAGTCTGCCGATCTATATGTATTTTGGTATATAAGTCTGCCGATCTATATGTATTTTGGTATATAAGTCTGCCGATCTATATGTATTTTGGTATATAAGTCTACCGATCTATATGTATTTTGGTTTATAAGTCTGCCGATCTATATGTATTTTGGTTTATAAGTCTGCCGATCTATATGTATTTTGGTTTATAAGTCTGCCGATCTATATGTATTTTGGTTTATAAGTCTGCCGATCTATATGTATTTTGGTATACAAGTCTGCCGATCTATATGTATTTTGGTATATAAGTCTACCGATCTATATGTATTTTGGTTTATAAGTCTACCGATCTATATGTATTTTGGTTTATAAGTCTGCCGATCTATATGTATTTTGGTATATAAGTCTGCCGATCTATATGTATTTTGGTATATAAGTCTGCCGATCTATATGTATTTTGGTATATAAGTCTGCCGATCTATATGTATTTTGGTATATAAGTCTACCGATCTATATGTATTTTGGTATATAAGTCTACCGATCTATATGTATTTTGGTTTATAAGTGTACCGATATATATGTATTTTAGTTTATAAGTCTGCCGATCTATATGTATTTTGGTATATAAGTCTGCCGATCTATATGTATTTTGGTATATAAGTCTACCGATCTATATGTATTTTGGTTTATAAGTCTGCCGATCTATATGTATTTTGGTTTATAAGTCTACCGATCTATATGTATTTTGGTTTATAAGTCTACCGATCTATATGTATTTTGGTATATAAGTCTACCAATCTATATGTATTTTGGTATATAAGTCTACCGATCTATATGTACTTTGGTATATAAGTCTACCAATCTATATGTATTTTGGTATATAAGTCTACCAATCTATATGTATTTTGGTATATAAGTCTACCAATCTATATGTATTTTGGTATATAAGTCTACCAATCTATATGTATTTTGGTATATAAGTCTACCGATCTATATGTATGTTTAGCTTTCTGTCTATCTATCTATCTATCTATTTATATTTATCAATCTTATATATCTATTCATCAATTCATCTATCATTCTTTATCAATCTATTTACCCATTTATTCTCTATTTTCATATATTAACATTCTCTATCTTGCATCACTATACTACCACTATTAATATGTTGAAGAGGTCTTTCTATGCAGTATTTAACCCTCTCCTAATGGTTCACTCTTAATGGTGTGATGGCTGACACATGCGCCATTTAAACTCTCTCTCATCAATTAATGTCTCGAATTTAAGTAAGTCTGATCCAAGTTAGGCTTTAGAATACATTATTACATTTTTCTCTTTTCAAGAAGGGTTAGCATGTCTCTACTGCGCGTTGCTATCTATAAGTATTCATTCCACTATTAATATTTAGAGTTTCATACTGCATAGTTTTAATCCCCTCCTATGTCCTCTTGAAGGTTGTGATGGCACGTAATGGGTTTCAACTCTATTTATCTGAATTCATTTGTTTTGAAGATAGAATGTACTGTCAAGATGTAAGGATTTGATATGTATAGTCATTTTTTTATTATGTCAATCACTAAGGAAGCGAGCCCCTGCTCCTTCTACTGCACGGGCTTGCTGATTGGTCATCCTTATTATCATTCCAATCCAATACTTACTACTTACAACGGCGTGACACAAGACGACATTTCACTACAGAGGTTTTTATTTGTCACCCATCTGTAGTGAAGATGCTATGTCATGGCCACGTTGGCTGTTAAGTAGTGAATTATTGTGCATTTGTATGATGATAGAGAATGACCATATCCGAAGAATAGAGGAGCGGCTGGCTCCTAGGCATTTTGCATATAAAAAATAGACTAAGTTAATGATTTTTTTTCTTTATCAATCTTTAAAAGAAAATGAAATAAAGAAGCTTACTTTATTTGCAAAAAAGTTTAAGCTAAGATTTTTTTTTTTTTGTCATTGATACTGATGTTTCTGTTTCATATTGGTATCCTTGGTTATAACAAAATTTATAACCATGAGAGGCTTGCTAAAGTTTTTCTAATCTCTGCCCTAAAAAAACAATTTTATATTGCTCTCAAGTATCATAGCGATTATAATAACAGTAATATCGGAAATATTGCAATCTATATCATTATTTTCAATATTATTTGATCATCATCATCATCATCTTGCATTTTTGCATAAAACACAATTCATAATGTATACGCACACACAAAAGAAGAAGCTATAAATCATAATCAATACAATAATAAATGTTATAAATACTATTTTTCCTCCCCAACAGATCCTCAAACATCGTGGTTGCCGCTCGTTGGTAAGTACTGATGCATACGTCGTTTGTTTCTCTCAATCCTCCACTACAGGTATAGTATTCAGTCTTGCAGCTCATTATACAACAAATAATGGCTGACAAACTACAACTGACAAAACTGACATTCTACGGTCATTAGGTGGCGTTCGTTTGAGTCATTACTTATTAGAATCCACTACGAAAGGCATATTTTAACACAAATCACGTGAAGCAAACACAAAGCACTCAATATGGGCCCAAAACACACTTCCCACACGTATAAATAACTTTTAGTGCGAAGATGGGACTAGAACTATAAAGCCCACATGTTGTTCCCTTCCCTTCCCTCCCCGTCCTGCCGTCAGTCAGCCGCTCAGCCTCTCAGACACAGCGTACACATAAAATCCCTGACTGTAAGGAAGAGACTGTCCCGGGAAAACATGACCCCCTGAGGAAAGTAAAAGCATGAAGCCGTTTTGCCCCCCGTCACCTTATATGTTTTTCTCTCTCTTGAGTCGAGGGAATACTCTAAGACTTCTCAGGCGATGTATCTGCCATTGAACAACCTCGCTATGTATGTGTGTGTGTGTGTGTGTGTGTGTGTGTGTGTGTGTGTGTGTGTGTGTGTGTGTGTGTGTGTGCGTCTGTGTGTGTGTCTGTGTGTGTGTTGTGTTGTGTTGTGTCTTGTTTGTCTTGTTGTGTCTGTTGTTGTGTGTTGTTTGTTTGTTTGTTTTGTTTGTTTGTTTGTTTGTTTGTTTGTTTGTTTGTTTGTTTGTTTGTTTGTTTGTTTGTTTGTTTGTTTGTTTGTTTGTTTGTTTGTTTGTTTGTTTGTTTGTTTGTTTGTTTGTGTGATTCATTACTCCTAAAACTCTTTCTTCATTTATTTTTTCCTTTAAGAAGCAACACAATCACCTGTAAAACCTCGTGAAAACCTGTACAAATATCGTGACTTACCTTGTTGTAGTGATTTATTTTGCTCTAGTATATGACAACCCACGTCCCTGCCTCACGCCTCACCTTCTGCAAAAAGAATAAAGAAGAGACAGGTGTTAGGCACTGCGGAGGGGCGCGGAGATGGATGCAGCAATAGTTAAGGGTGAGGGCAATGGGGAAAGAATTGGAAAGAGTGGAGATAGATGGGGCAATAGAGACAATGCTGTGATAGTGTAGATGGATATGTACATGCAGTTCAGGGTAGTGAAATATGAGGGTTCCCTTTTTTTAGCATATTGTTAATCATCTTGAAAGTAGAATGTAATGATGCCAATATTGCAATGTGTTCTGTATGTAGTCAGATTGCTAGCACTGATCAACGAAACACACACCCACCCACACACACATACACACACACACACACACACACACACACACACACACACACACACACACACACACAACACACACACACAAAACACACACACACACCACACAACACACACACACACACACACACACACACACACACACACACACACACACACACACACACACACACACACACACACACACACACACACACACACACACACACACACACACACACACACACACTTTGAAATATCATACGACCATGCTAATAAGAGCCACCCTCACAGCCCTTTGTAATGTTCCCCAGCCATAATAATAACTCAGCTTTCCCTCGACTCCCGAGAATGATTGCGTCCCCCGCTCATCCGTGGCTCTAATCAGCTCGCCGACACACCCGGGGCAGGGGGCGACCTCTCAACGCGCCTCTGGGTCTCATTTTATCAAGGGACGACGAGCGACCTGGGAGTCTTGACATAACATCCCGCAGCACACTGGCCCGCGCTCCCTGCCTACTGAAGAAGGAGGAGTACGGAGGAATACAAAGGAAGAACAGACAGCAACAGCCCTACTGGGCCAAACGGGGCTGCCTGTGTCAGAGGAAAATATAGAGGTTAAGGAGTATGCATAAGACATTGGAACATATAGACATTACAAGAGCCGTGATACATAGTGAGCATGTCGAGCCATCACTAGGCCTATAAGGTCGTCATCAGTACATGGTGTGCGAACAAAACACAAACGAGAAACTTTTCCAACTACCCTTCTGTCAAGCACTGAAGGCAGGGAAAGATGTATTCCCATTTTCCATGTTATGTTAACTGAACCGAATATTCTTGTTTGAGGCTCGTTGCAGTATTTCGTATTTCTACCGAGGACAATATTGGCCGGGTCAGTTATCGACCCAGTGTCAAGGAAGTCCAAATAATTGTGTCCCTCTTGTTCCTGCGCGTTGATTATTTCTAGAGCTTGATTCCTTTCTAGATATTTTCGACAGCGAACTCTAAAACAAAAGTTTCGCTGATTACAACATCCACATGTTTGTTGTTTACGGGTGAAAACTCCATTGTTATTTCAGGGAAACGTTGCTACTCTGGTTTTATTTTCTTAATCCTTTTTTTGTTTGCTCTTACGTATGCTGAAAAAATTCGTGCTTGATTTTTAGCTTCACAAGTTATACATTTATAGTGTTTGAATATTCTTACCGCGCACAAGGGTGTCCTGCAAATCTTTTAAAAGTATCCTTCCCGTCTTCAGCAATAGGCGCAGACAATAGACCCAGAGAGATTATTGAGAATTCATGAAGGAAAGCTCGATTCAGAAAAAACCACAAGATGAAACCATAGAAACGACAAGGTATAGAGACTGTAGTGAAGCAGGACTAATTTAAAAAACTTAATTATCGTTCACTTTCATGAATTTGTTACCCTGACGCTTGGGTTGATTGGTTAGTTAGTAGCTTGTACGGTGACGAGGTCCTGATTGGGGAACTGTTGACCGTGCGTGATTGTGGTTCAGGCGGACTACGTATATTCCTAAGCACCCGCATTGTATAATTGTAGCCATGAAAATACGTAAAAAGAAAAAAAATATGGCCCCAAAAGTATATGGCCCCCCTCCCTCCCAAGAAAAAATAAACGGGGATTTTTTTCTTCATATTAATAATCTCGACGTAAAAGGCTACATAAAAAAAATAGTTGTGGCTTGATCAGTAAACTCTCGTCTGTCTCCAAACATCACTAAAACTGGCATTTCCCCCCGTCCCCCTTTCCCATTTTCCCCTTTTCCCCCTTTGCATCTCAAGAACAAACCTACCACGAACTATTTACCCTCTCACCTAACTCTCCGTTTCGACTACAGTACCCACACATGCTCCTCTTTGCCGTGGCCATCTGTACCCTTCCCTTTCTCTGTGCCTTCCCTCACACCCGAGGGACGTTCGGTAGTGTTCTGCTTTGACTATAGAGGCGTGAGGAAGCTCGATGCTGGGAACCGTTCCTCCACCCTCCTCCACCCTAAAAGCCTACATCCACCCTCCTCCACCCTATCCACCCTCCTCCACCCTAACCTAATGTATGTCGTCCACCCAATTGTACGAAGGGAATAACTTATGAAAATCATGTCTCTTATGTTATGTTTGATTTGCTTTATGTTGTCTTGGGCGACGTTTGACCATTTCTTTGTATTGTTAGTGTGCGATGAAGGGTCATTGTTGTGCTGTTGTGTTTGTGTTTAACTGATGCATTGTTTGCTTGCATTAAGTAGGCACTTTATTCTTCCTTGCAACTGTATATTAATGAATAACATAAACGCTTAATTTCATTTTTCTTTATCAACTGAGTTCGAAATAAGCGTGTTTCAACATTTCCCATTGTCCATATCGTCCTTCAGCTATTCATGACGCCCCTCACGGTATTTTCTTATTTGGCTAACCACAAAAAGATTCAGATATTAAGACTGGAAGAATCTTAATGAATATAGAAATGGATTAATAAACAAATTTATTAATAGATTACATACCCATGCATATATACAGAGAGAAAGAGAGAGAGAGAGAGAGAGAGAGAGAGAGAGAGAGAGAGAGAGAGAGAGAGAGAGAGAGAGAGAGAGAGAGAGAGAGAGAGAGAGAGAGAGAGAGAGAGAGAGAGAGAGAGAGAGAGAGAGAGAGAGAGAGAGAGAGAGAGAGAGAGAAGAGAGAGAGAGAGAGAGAGAGAGAGAGAGAGAGAGAGAGAGAGCCCATCAATCGATAACCAAGACTGTATCTTCTTCCCTTTATTTATCATTTTACCACAAATAGTAAATCACCTAAGAGCGATCTACCTTAATCACATCTTAGATCAGTGTGCCTTAACCTTTTTACCACCCACCACGCCCCCTTCAGTAGTAAGTTCTTGCCTCCATGCCCCCCTCATCTTTACTTCTTCAACCAGGATATTTGAAAATAATCCTGAATCAGAAAGAAATACTGAAAAATGTATTTTTTTACACTTATATTGTGCATATAATTATTCATAAACACCTTGCATATACCCAGCAGATTTAGTTATGATAATAGTAATCATGATAATAATGATGATAATAACAATAATAATATCAATAGTAATAAGAAAAATATTAGTGCATAAAAGTCTATAAATGGTAGTGAAACCTGGCAAGACGTCACCGCAGAGTTTTTCACCCGTACCTTCTTTGTACCGACTTCCTTCGCTCACCCTCGCGAGCTTCCTGTTAAAGCGAAAGCCGAGCTTAAGTTAAATACTTTACAGTTCTTCCTTTTCTCTCTTTGCTCACGCCCCCCTAGGTAATTTCCCACGCCCCCCAGGTTTTCCCCCCAGGTAGAACCGCTGTCTGTCCCCTTTTTTTAAGAACCGAT
>JACEEZ010014401.1:0-17048 GCA_016584305.1 Chionoecetes opilio
GGCTGTTGGGGGGGGGTGGAGGGGGGAGGAGAGAAGAGTTTTTTGAATGAGAGAGAGAGAGGAATATTTTGAATAAGAGAGAGAGAGAGAGAGAGGGGAGGAGAGAGAAAGAGAAAAAAGAGAGAGGAGAGGGAGGGGGGAGGAAGAAGAGAGAGAGAGAGAGAGAGAGAGAGGGGGAAAAGGGGGGAAAAGTCATAAATGGTTTTTGGGTGGAATCTCTTATAAGTGGTTGAGGGGGAAATCCTCTTCTTTCCCTGCTGACGGGGGGGGAGAGGTGGAGGGGGGGGGAGGGGAGGTGAGGGGGTTTGATGGGGGAGTGGGGGGAGAGAAAAATTTAATTTTGAGAGAGAGAGAGAGAGAGAGAGAGAAGAGAGGGGAGAGAGGGGAGAGGAGAGAGGAGAGGGAGGAGGGAGAGAGAGAGGAGGAGACGAGAGAGAGAGAGAGGAGAGAAGAGAAGAAAGAGAGAGAGAGAGAGAGAGAGAGAGTAAAGGGATTTTGGGAAAGGGAAAGGAAGGAGGAAGGTAAAGATGGAGAAAAAAGGGGAAAGGGAAGGGAAGGGGTAGAAGGATGGGGGGTTTAAAAAGGGGGGGGGGGGAAGGAAAAGGGGGGGGGGGTGGGGAAAAAACGAGAGAGAGAGAGAGAGGAGAGAGAGGAGGGAGGGAAGGAGAGAGAGAGAGGAGAGAGAGAGGAAAGAAGAGAGAAAAAAGGAGAAGAGAGAGAGAGGAGAGGGGAGTGTTTGAAGAGGAGAGGATACTTTGAATGGGGAAAAGAGAGAGAGAGATTTTGAAAATGAAAGGGTAGGATTTGAGGGAAAATTATATAGATGGAGGGATAAAGATAGAGGAGATAGATAGTTTATAGAGATTTTAGATAGAGGATTTTGGATGAGAAGAAAAAGGGTTTAGCCCCAAAGGGGAAGACAAGGCAGGGGTAGATGAGGGGTGGAAAAAAAGGAAAAGTGAAGGACAGTTTGCTGCTCTAACAAGGAGCTAATTGATGAGGAAAATAAAAAGTTTCCAATTTTTAGAATGTTGAAAAGTGTTTCAAATTTTTCCCAAATAGCTTGTTGAAACTGCGTCCTATATTTTGGTTGTGAGAATATACACAAAAGAAGATTTCGAACCCAATTCATTAAGAAGTTTATCATTTAAATTTTGGACACCGAAATCCGCACCCCCCAGTTTGGGAGGGGGACGGTTTTTTCAGGTGGGATATCCTGGGGGGACGGTTTTTCAGGTGGGATACCTGGGGTGACGGTTTCAGGTGGCAAAAACTGGGGGACAGTTTTCGGGGGGGTCAGCCGACCTGACTTAACCTTTCCAATTGAGGTTAGGTCAAATGGGTAAAAGGGAGGGGTCAGCCCCCCCAGTCAGGGAAGAGGACAATAAAAGTAAGGGGCTAAAAAAAATTTAGTCATAGGGGGTCAGTCGACCATGGACGCAATACCTTCCAAAAATAGCTCCTACCACGGTGGTGTGATTCCATATGTTATTCGGTGGCTTCAACAAAAAAATTTTTTAAAGCGTGAAGTTAAGGGGTTTTACTTGTGAAATGGAGAATTGGAAAAAAATACTCAAGATCGAAGGAGGTTTTTGCGGAAATGCCAAACAAAAGAATCCTGAAAATATGACCCCGAAATAAATGTACTGTATTTTGGAAAACTGAGTGAAGTATAATATTTTGTATTTTGGAACACTGTATATTACTCTTAATTTTTTCTTTAAACTTTTTACAAAAAATGCATAGCACAAAGGGGTTATTTTTTAAACTAATTTTATATTACATTCAATGTGGGCGGGCTGAGGACTTCATGGGATATCCTGGGGGGACGGGTTTTTCAGGGGGGATACCGGGGGGGGGGGGGGACGGATCTTCAGGTGGACATTCTGGGGGACGGATTCAGGTGATCCTTTAATTTTTTTTCACAAACTCCAAAACTTGTCCCACGTCCGTCAAAAACTAAAAAAAAAACTGTGGCGACGTATGCAGCTTCAGGGAATGATACGTCACTGACACGAGTCAAAACCCGTGCAGGTGGGGAAAGCGTCCCCCAAATTAATGGGCCCGAGACATAACTACGTCACGGTTTTTTTACATCGGGGTTGTGGGTAAAATCGGGGGCGCGCGGGTGGGGCCTCGAAGGGAAAAATCGGCGATGGGAAAAATTTTTGATTTATTTTTCGCGAAAATTTATATTCCAGGTGCTTTATTACGGCTTTTTCCCCTGACAACACTAAGAGAAGACCTGGGTAATGGCTGATGTGCAGAGGCTCTAAAACCCAAAAAAACAGGCACAACGAGCCCCGTCAAAAAAGGGAAGCAAATGGTAGGTGTAATGTGTCCCAAACCCCTTGCTTACTTCTAATGGACTTGATGTGACTTTTCTGGTTTAGAAGCCCCTGCAATCAACCATACAAAGGGTCTTCTTTATGTTGTCAGCGAGCACGGAAGTATATAGCACCGGGAAAATATAAATTTCCCCCAAAACAACTCGAAATTTTTCTGTCGTAGTCTTCTCTTTGTAGGTTCTACTACAGGGTTATGTGTATTAAAATACCTTTTTAAATTTGATCCTTTTTTTGTCTTTCCTATATAAAGTTGGGGTACATAGGGGTTTAAAGGGTTGACGAGCCAATGCAACTCTGGTCTATACAAACATCACCAACCTTTGCTTTGATTTATTTTTTTACTCCACCCAAAAACAAGTTACAAAACCACGGTGACTTTCCCCGCCCTTGCCTAGGGTACCGGTACTCTCGTTACCGAAATGTCGTCTACCAAAGGGGAAAACTCCCCGGGGGGAAGGATGGGTTAGGTACCGTTGGGTTAGGTAAAGGCCCAGTTGGTTTGGTATTCATAATCAAGGGTAAAAGCTTATTAAATTTACAACATACCCACCATAACACTTTTTAACCTTCAATAATCCCAGTTACTCGCATATGCTTTGGTTTTAGTCCAGATGAACACCGAACCATTTTGGTGAAAAAAAAAAAATTTTTTTTTGGGTGTTTTTTTAGGGTTTTTTGAATGAATCTTTTTAACCATTTCTACGCAAATCTTTTTTTTTTTTTTTTTTAAGGAAAAGGCTAGTTTTTTTTGTTTTTGTTTTTTTAGTTGGGAAAAGGTTAGGTTAGGTATGGGTTTAAAGGTTAGGTTGGGGTATAGGTTAGGTAGGGGTTTAGGTTGGGTATAGGGAAGGTTGGGTTTGGGTTTTTAGGTTCGTTTTTTTTCTTTCTTTTTTGCAAAAAAAAAAAAAAAAAAAAAAAATTGCGACAAAAAAGGTTTGCGATTCTTTCAAAAAACAAAAAAAAACCCCAGAAAAAAAGTTTGCCCCCAAAGTGAGTTGGGGTTTTCATCTGGATATTTATCATGTTTTCTTAAACCCATAAATGCAGCATAATTTTCTTGTCTTTGCAAAACATTGTCTAATTTCATTCGCATATCTAAGTTTGATTACAAAAACCCTTTCCCCAGTCTAAATCCCCCTTGCTCCTCATAACCTTCCCTTTTGTGTTTTTTTTTTGTATTTTTCCAATTAGTTTTTCCCATACATTTTGCCCATCACTGGGGGGAGTAGATGATGACCAATAAAGCTAAATATAACCAACCTAGTAAAAACATTGCCAATTAGTAATCACACCCCGGGAATTATACCACTTTTACTACAGCTTAGGTAACCTTAGGTTACAAACCAAACCTTTACCGTGGCGAGTTTTCCCGCTTTGTGAGGGACGAGCTTTTGGGAGACGAATGTAGTCCCAGGTACCATGGGGCAAGGAGGGGGTAAGTCACGTGGTTAGCAACTTGTTTATGGAGGATAATAAGAAAATCAAAAAAAAGGGTTTGGTGATGTTGGTATAGACTCAGAGGATGGGGTCATTCGCCCACATCCCATTCGCCACACTAGGAGTCATTTCGCCCACGGGTAAATTTCCCCACACATGGAGTCATTTCACCAACTATGGAGCATTTGCCTACACTATGGAGTCATTTCGCCCACACTATGGAGTCATTCCCCCAAAGGGTTTATGGTGGTTCATTCCTTTTCTGCCAGAGGAAGATATTGTAATGTCTCCTTTGACATGGAGTGTGGGCAAATTTGATGGGATTATTTAGTGTTTGCCCATACTTCCCCTCTCCCCCAAAAAAGCTTGGGGGTGCTTGCAAAATAGCGTCGCAACCCCATCGTTTTGAGTTAGGGGTGTTGATAAAAATTCCCCAGATGTAGGGAATATCATTGGATTTTTTCTGAGTCCATAGACAGTGAAACCGAGATCCCCCAAGAATGAGACCCAAGTGTCAGAACCCCCCCAACCCCCCCTAGGAGGTTAGGTTAGATTTGTTTAGGTTGGTTAGGGTAGGTTTGATTTGGGGAGTTTAGGTTGATTTGGTTGGTTAGGTTAGGTAGATTTGGTTTGGTTTTGGATAGGTGAGATTTGGTTGGTTGGTTAGCTTTTGGTTAGATTGGTTAGGTTAGGTTATCGGGGGTCAAGCCCCCCGCAGGGTAAGTTAATTTTGGTTAGGCAATTTTCTCTAGATATAGGAAAGTACTATAGTCAGGGAATTTTTCCCCCCCCACACAATCTTTAATTTCGGTTTCCGAGCATAATTTTTTCCCCCCCGAAAAAACCCATTCCCACAGGTCCCCCAAACTTTTTTGGGGGAAGGGGAGAAAATGGGCAAACACTAGAAAACTACGTCATTTCGCCCAAAGGGTTACTGGGGTTCATTTCCCTTTCTGCCAGAGGAAAATATAGTTAAGACTCCGGGACATGGATCGGTGGGCGAATTTACTTTAGAGTGGGGGAATTTACTCTTACATGTGGGGAATTGGGCTCTCAAGTGGGCGAAATTTTTGGGGGGGAATGACGGTGGGGAAATGACCGGTAACCCCGAACCCCCCGAGTAGGTTTGGCTCGTCAAGTAACACTTTAACCAGATGTACCACTACTTATATGAGGAAAACAAAAAAAGGAACTAATTAAAAAGGTTTTTAATACATATAACCATGAAATGTAGAACCTACAAAGAGAAGACTACGCGAGAAAAAAATTTTGAGTTTTTTTGGGCGAAAATGAATTCCCGGTGCTATTTCCGTGCTCGCTGAAACATAGAGAAGACCTTAGGTGAGTTGATGTGCAGAGGTATAAACCCGGAAAACAGTCACATAGAGTCTCATTAAGAAGTAAGCAAGTGGTAGGGATACATTCGTACCTACCAGTTTCTTACCTTTTGACGAGGGTTGTTATGACTCTGTTTTCTTGGGTTTTGAAGCTCTCCACATCAGCCATTACCTCAGGTCTTCTCTATGTTGTCAGCGGAACAAAGCCATAATAAGCACCTGGAATATCAACGCCAAAAAAAACTCTAAATTCTTCCATCGCCTGTTTTCCCTTGTAGGTCCCCCCGCGGCGACCCCGACTTATCCCCCCAAAGCACCGATGTAAAAAAACCGTGACGAGTTATTGGTAGGGCATTCAACGATATTTTTGTTTCCGCCATGATGGGCTGAGCGGGGCACAGCATTATAGGGGGAATGAACCTTTTGTTGTGTTTACAGGGGCACAAACTCGAGTACCCTCTCTGACATAACAATTAAACCTTTTTACTCTCAAATTAAAATAATTGAGCTTTAAAAAAAATAATTGAATTTTAAAATTTAAAAAGAAAAAATAAATCTATTATGTTTTTTAAATTAATTGTTTATTTTGCAGTTTAGTGTTTTAATTTGAGAGTTTAAAAGGTGATTATGAAAAACCCCCCGAAAAATAACATATTTTTCCTGCAAAAATTTTTTGATTACCCGGTGGTGCCAGCAAAGGGAAGAGAGGGGAAAAAATTTTTTATCAAAAGATATACCATTCTTTAAATTGTTACACAGTATACACATAGATAAAGAAACACAGGATGAAGTAACGTATAGCATTCCGGTGGGCTAGTAACATACTTACTTATACTAAAGAAAAAAAAAAGTTAATGATAAAAATGGATATTATGTATGTAATATGAGAAAAGAGAGAAAGAAAAGTATAGCATTAGTAATGGTCATTTCTTTTTTTTGTAAAAAAATAAAAAAAATGACTTTCGTTATCACGTATTGCAAATTTTTGCAGATACATCACCAGAAATGACCTTTTCTCCCGCTGGCCTACGGCATCACAACCCAGAGGAGATTGGGGGAACCACACCATTTAGAAATAGCTGGCTTGACCCTGGGGGGGGGGGGGGAGAGAAAAGAGAGAGGAGAGAGAGAAAAGAGAGAGAGGAAGAAAAGAGAGGAGAGAAGAGAGAGAGAGAGAGAGAGTAAAAAGGAAGGAAGAAAGGCAAAGAGGAGAAAGAAGGAAGGGAAGGGAAAGGGGTAGAAGGATTTTGGTTAAAAAAGAAGGAAGGAGAGAGAGAGAGAGAGAGAGAGAGAGAGAGGGAGAGGAGAGGAGGAGGAGAGAGAGAGAGAGGAGAGAGAGAGAGAGAGAGAGAGGAGAGATGAGAGAGAGAGAGAGAGAGAGAGAGAGAGAGAAAGGAAAAAAGAGAGAGAGGAGAGGAGGGAGAAGAGAGAGAGAGGGAGGAGAGAAGAGAGAGAGAGGGGAGAGAGAAGAGAGAGAGAGCGGGGAGAGAGAGAGAGGATTTGAAGGGAGAGAGAGAGAGAGGATTTTGAAAGGAAAGAAGGTATATTGAGGGGGGAAAATATATAGATGGAGGGATTAAAAAGAGAGAGAGAGGAGAGAGAGAAGGGAGAGGAGGAGAGAGAGGAGGGAGAGGAGAGAGAGAGGAGAGAGAGAGGGGAGAGAGAGAAGAGAGAGAGAGAGAGACGAGAGAGAGAAGGAGGGAGAGGGAGAGAGAGAGAGAGGAGGAGAAGAGAGAGACGAAGAGAGAGAGAGAGATATGAATTTCTGTTAAAAAGAATATTGTACTTAAACTGTTCTTGTACAAATTTATTACTCTTCTAGGGTCAATGATTAAATGTTTTTGTGATGTTGTAATTGTGTTGGGTGAATTGTTGATACAGTTGTGATGGGATGATTGGGTAATAGTTTGTTTATTGGTAGAAGCAGGTGTAATATTTCTTGTATCAATATTATGTTTGACAGATGAGTTAACCCTTTGAGACCCAAAAAAACGTAATTTCCATTGTAATTTGTGTACCATTAGATAAATTTTTTAGTGACTATAAGCAATGTTTTATAGCTATGACCTGTTTAGATCCTTGTCCACTACTCATTTGGTATATTCAGTGACTTTTCGTAATTTTATGGCTCGCAACAACAATTTTTTTTTTATAGCAAGGAAAAAATCTGGACGTGAAGGGAAAAATTGGAATAAATTTCCATCAATATTCCATATTCAATTTTCCCATCAAAAAACACCCCATCACCCCCTTCCCAAACAATTTTTCCCATTTCAAAATTAACACCATATCAATTTCCATCAAACTAACACCCCATCAATTTCTCCATCAAATTAACACCCCCTCAATTTCCAAACAAAATAACACCCTATAATTTCCAACAAAATAAAAACACCATCAATTTTCCATCAAAATTACACCCATCAATTTTCCCAAAAAATTAACAAACCCTCAATTTTCATCAAACTATAACAAAAATATTTAAAAGAATAACAAAAAAAAAAGTCAAATTATATAACTTATTAAATGTTGCAAAAAGTTTAGTTAGAGTGGTACTGTTGTGACACTCACTCACTCACGGGTCATGCATTGATACACTTTTCAATGCAATGTTGTGCAATGATTTTGATCGATCAGGTTTTCTTAACCCCTTCACGCCCAGATCTCTCCTTGGCTAATAAAATATCTGGTAGCTATACAATTACGAAAATCGCTTAATATACCTAAATTAGTTTGTGGGCAGGATACTAAACAGGTAATAGCTATAAAATATTGCTTTAGCACTAAATCGGTTAAGGTAATTTATTACAATGGGGAAAATTTGTTTTGGGCCCAAGGGGTTTTAAAAAGGTTTGAAGTTTTAAAATTACGAGTTTGTGTTTTTTCATCGTTTTTTTTGCTGTGAAGTTTATAAGACCCGTCCACACCGGGGACATTTTGTTTCCCAAAAGTTTGCAGACAATTTTTAGGTCCAGACTTCGAGTGTTCTTTCCCCCCGTTGCTCGAACTTCTGCTCGACTACTACCTTCCTTTAAATCTTTCCTTTTCGCCCGCTGGCAATCCTCTGGACCATTTCTCTGTCAAAAAATTCGCCCGATAAAACCCTTACCCCCAAAATAGCGTTGGGAGACTGCTCTCGACGCTTAGATAGGCCTACCAACCTCACACATCCTATTCATGTCACGCTCCTCCCAACCCTCTGACGCCTGTCAAGCTCCTCCACGTCCCAAAATGCCTAAAATCCGCCCCATTTACTCCTGCCCGTTCCAGCCTTTTCCCCATTTGTCCTCCCGTCTTGCGGACATTTTCCCCGGGAAACCCCTCCCTTTCCCCGGATTATGAACCCCCCTTCCTCAAACAAATCCCCATCGCTTGACTAACCATCCTGCTTAACATCCCCTTTTCTCCCCTTCCCTCACCCTTTCCCTCATCATAAAACCCCCCCTTATTTTGCTTTTCCATAGGCCATATGACTCTGTGGTGGCCATTTCCCCTTTTTTGCATAAATCAACCATCAATCAGTTGTTGTAGGCTGGGGGGGGGGGATGCTGTGCGGCTCAGGTTACGTTACAAGGCTCTCACTGAACTTTTACAAGGCAGAGAGGACATGTATGGGGGGAGCAAGATTAACCTTCCCACCCACGTCAATATTTCTGTTTTTGTTTTCATCATTATTTTTGTCATTACTGTCTCTTACTGGCATCGCTGTCTTTTCATCGCCAGTATCTATAATCATATAACCAGTTTTATTACAGGAACTACCACGTGTAGGTCTCAGCCTCTTGTAGCTTCCTCTGCACACACCCACACATGCACAAATGTTTTTTGATGTTCCCATTCTGGATGAGAAACAAAAAAAACCTTAAAATTATTTACAAAGGGTTTGGGGAAAAAAATTGTTTCCAAACAGGTTTCCAGGGTGGGCATTTTCGAAGGGGCTCTAAACTACACCCTCTTAGCGTCCTAAGACGACGTAGTTATACCGGGCCCTACCGGAACTGCTGACGGAGGGAAGAGGATGGAGGAGGCGCCCTTGAGTGCCGGAACTGCTGACGGAGGGAGGGGGGATGGAGGAGGCCCCCTTTGAGTGCCGGAACTGCTGGCGGGAGGGATGGAGGAGGCGCCCTAGCTTGAGTGCCGGAACTGCTGACGGAGGGAGGGGGGATCGATGGAGGGAGGCGCCCTTGAGTACCGGAACTGCTGACGGAGGGAGGAGGGATGGAGGGAGGCACCCTTGAGTGCCGGAACTGCTGACGGAGGGAGGAGGGATGGAGGGAGGCGCCCTCGAGATGCACTGGAGGATGAATCACAACCAGCATTCATCGAGGTTTAGGCAAAGAATAATTGGTATATAAGGAAACGTAGATGTATAGATGTATACGTACACGTAGCCTACACACAGGTCCATGAAAGCATTAAACATCCTCGACGCACATCGTGAAATGGCTGTGTAGCAAATAGATATTCAAATAACATTTTTATGGCGCCCTAAAAAAATTTAGTTGATACATGCAAGTCCATCTATAAGTTAGAAAACAATGCTAGGCCATTCTAAGAGCTCAAAACAATTAGATATCGATGTGTAAGACAGACAATCAAGCTACTACTCTTTGCTGTGCCTTCAATAATGTCAACCTTTGTAGGATAGTCAGTTATCATATCTGGCAATATCTGGTAACGTTGCCCGCGCTGTGTCGCGGGATCAGTCAACTGTTTGTCTCCCTCTGGTAAAGCTGGCTCTCCGCCTGTCTTCTTTCATCAGCTTCTCCATTAAAGGATCTACAGTTATTCATCGTCTCTCTGCCCTTCCCACCATTGTAAGGACGCAGAGAATATGACGGTGTACCAGATGGCGCAGTGATAAGGACGAGAAGAGGAAGGAAGCAGGAAGTTGTGGGGAAGAAGCAGTGGGGAAGTGGGGAAGAAGTTGAGTGAGCTGAGTGATGCACAGCTGATTTGGAAATACCGAGTAGACCGTGTGAGGGCTAAGAGTGAGTTCACCGAGTTCTAGCGCGACTATGATAACGGCCCCGCGACTATGATAAATTTTCCTTCTGTCAACAGGGCCGAGACACAATAACAGCCTCAGTGAAGGAATATTCGCCCCCATAGGGATGTGTTGAGTGAGCTGAGTGATGCACAGCTGATTAAGAAATACCGAGTAGACCGTGTGAGGGCATATTGTTCCTCACCAACTTTGTACAAACAGCTTTTAGATCGAAATCATCGCCATCTGGCAACTCTGTTTCGTGTTTACACAGATACTGCTCAACGGTACATCTATATGCCTTATTTTCGGGAATGAATTACTACATTACTCTCTGTGTCACTGCCCTAAACATGTTATAAACATAAGGGAAGAAGTATCAACCCATAAAACGTGGTCAAAGGATGAATTTACTGATTATATAACCATTTTAAAGAAACAATGACGCTATATTTAGCAGACGCCTATGATAGAAAATTGTGCTAGATTCCAAACTTATGATAAATGGCGTATGATAAAAATGTATGATATTCAAGAGTAATGATACATTTATGTCATAGCTATGATTAAGTTTTGGTAATACCGGTCCAGGACTCTTACAGACTCTTACATAGTGTTGCGTAGTGAAGTGTTGTGTGAAGTGTCGTGTGTAGTCGTGGCCACCGAGATGATAAGGCCTGGTGGATCGCCCGTGACGTCACACCATAAGGATACAACCCGCTCCGCTCCCCGTACAAGTTTACCTACCTAATATAATGTTTATCAGCATAAAATATATACTGTTATCTTCGGAAATGTTTATTCTATAATATTATCAAATAAAAAACCGTAAAACACACAAAGAAAATGCCATTATGAGACTTTCAAGAAATATGCATTAACTTAAACTCTTCGCCATTTAATATTTTGCTCGCAAACATTTTACATGGAGAATATCAATAGAAGCGGAGTTTAATTAGCTTTCCATGATATATTTAGTTTAGTGATAAATGAATTAGCGGCATGCATAAATTAGCGTTAACTAAATATAAAAAATCATGAAATCGGGTAATTCCTACCTAATATATGTTTATCAGTATAAAATATATACTATTATCTTCGGAAATGTTTGTTCTATAATATTATCAAATAAAAAACCGTAAAACACACTAAAGAAATGCCATTATGAGACTTTCAAGAAATATGCATGAACTTCAACTTTTCGCCATTTAATATTTTGTGAAAAAAACTTTTTACATGGAAAGCGGAATTTCGTTAGCTTTCCATTGATATATTTCGTTATCTGATAAATGAATTAGAACCATGCATATATTAGCGTTAACTAAATAAATAACATCATGAAATGGGTAATTTACCTCTTACCATTTCCGAAGATAACAGTATATCTTTTATACTGATAAACATTATATTAGGTAGGTAAACTTGTACGGGGAGCGGAGCGGGTTGTATCCTTATGGTGTGACGTCACGGGCGATCCACCAGGCCTTGTCTCTCGGTGGTCTCGGTGTAGTGCAGTGCAGTGTTTGGGGGGGGTTAGTTTGCAAGTGGGAGCAGGAATCGCGGTGGCATTGGTCTTCGAGGAGCAGAGTACCGCGTACATGTGCTCATCTTGGAGTCTGCGCGGACACTGACTGAGGTGTAGTCACTTCATGCAGACCTTCCATGAGCTCCGCTGAACTTACCCTAGAGTCAAGTCAATTTTACCCTAAATTCTTACGTTTTACCTAAATAATCGGCTCGACTGTATATTCGATATATATATATATATATATATATATAATATATATATATTATATATTATATATATATATATATATATATATATAATATATAGGGAGGTCCGTTATACGAGCATTCGGTATACGAGAATCCGATGATACGAGATGTGTAAATTAGGGTCTATTTTCAATATACGAGATCGAAAAATCCAATGCTACGACATTCAAACTGGGGTGAGTAAAATTATCAAGTTCAAAATACTCGCCCTACCACTCCCAGTTCTGGACAAAGGGGGTTTTGGTTGCCCCCCGTCAGGTCCCCCCTATAAGCGGACAGAAGGGTAATTTAAAGTTTATGGCGCGGCCTAAATTTTTTAGTGGAAATTACCCAGGTGTGGGCCCAACCTTGGGTGCAGTCAGGACGTAAGGGGAAATTAAGCATAGGGCGGGGCCCTGTTTTTATGGTAATTAGCCAGGGTGCGGCTCAACCTTGGGACCGAAATAAATGACTGAAGGGTAATTAAGCATATGGCGGGGCCCGATCCTTAAGGGTAATTAGCCAGGTGTGCTGCCCCAATCTTAGAACCTCTACACTACCCGTTTTGTATCACGCGGGCCCCCCTACAGTACAACGTTTTTTTTGTTTTTTATGCAGTTTTATTTTTAAATTAATGTGCAGTTATGTTTTTTTTGTGGTTTTTTCCCTTTTTTCAAAATGCTTTTAAAAGAATAGGTAGACAGTGTGGGTAATATGACGCTGTGTGTTTGTTGCTTTGCTATATTTTATTTTAGTTTTGAAAAAACGTTTTTTTTTTTTTTTTTTTAAATTTGAGGGCCTGGAACCAAACCAATTTTTTACCATTATTTATGTGTTTCGTTATACGAGATTTGCTTTACGAGTATGCCAGTGGAACCTAACTGCTCGTATCTTCGGGACCTCCGGTATATATAATATATATATATATAATATATATATATATATATAATATATATTTATATATTAAAAAAAAAGGAAGTAGGTGAAAATCCATATTTTTATGATAACAAAAAAAAAATAGAAAAAGTTAAGCCATTTTTATTTTGTTAGTTTTTAATATAATTTTCCATTAAATAATAGTTTGGTTTAATAAAAACACATTTTAACAAAATAATATTGAAAAAAAATGACTAAGATATTTCCCTAAGATTTTGCCCCACAAACTTTAAAAACATTAAAAGTAACGGGTCATATAAATTTTTGTTATTTAAGGTAATATACATATTTTATTTATACATATTACTTTTTACAACCTTGAACCGCGCATCATTTTTGACATTTTGATTTTTTAGCATTTTGTCCTAATGTTCGGGTTTATGTGAAGATATTTCAAGCGTTTCATGTGATTATTGCATGCTTTAAGCCATTTAGGGTTCTTTTTTAAGAGGGGACTTTGATAAGTTTTAGTTAGATTTTAGTTGCTAAAAAAAACGCTCAACGCTGCTTTTAAAAAAGGATAGTGAGAAGAGGGGGATATGACTATTGGTTAAAGTGGGATAACAGGGCATCCTGCATCATTTTTTCTTTTCAGCACAATACCCCAGTATTTGTGAAGGGAGTTGATTAGAAAGTTTTTTCATCCAAACAGCCCCGCTCCTTCTTCATCCAAAGATTTTTTTGGCATACTTTGGTAATTGTGGCAGTTACAAAATATATGTAAGGATGGAGGATTCAGAGTGATGCAGAAGGGGGTTTTAAAACGGGCCCACACTTCATGAATTTTCTCATTGAGTGAATATTTTTTTCGGGGAATCGTGATACGTTAAATCAAGAAGACTGACAGACTTATAAAACTGTGAAAGTTCGGTAGTTATGTTCCGATTATTTTTGATCCCTTTTCTGTTGCTGATGCATCACTCCCAGATATACATTCTCAACAGGAATTAAGACACTTGAAAAAAAAATGTTGACCCGGAAAATAATGAAATATCAGCATTCTTAACAAAGTCAATCCATGAAGTCAGTAAAAAGTTGAATGAGTTGCTGTCTCAGTTTTCGTGTGAAAAAAAAATTTGGAGCCTCAGACTGAAGAAGTATTTTAACTATTGAATTTCCCCAAATTGTAATCCCGAAATTCGAGGTGGCTTGGGTAAACTTGTTTTTAAGGTAGTAACAATCATACATTTACATGTGTTGGGTCACTAAAGTAATTCTGTGAAATAAAGCTCAAGCATCCCACGTTCTACCTAGCAATCTTTTTAAATGCCTGTAAGACAACCACCCGGTTTGCCTGGGCCCGGATTTTATGAGGTTCAAAATCAACAAATTTTTTAAACTTTTGAATGCATGTTTCCTCTTGGAGCTAAGATAAATTAAGTGTGCAAAAATGTTACGGGGATAAAACTTAACATTTGTTGGGGGTTTGAGGCAAGCATTGATGAAAAGAGAATATGTGGCATGAAACATTTGACAAAATGATTGAGGCAAAAATTTTTTTTAACAAAGTAGTACTGAATGGTTGGCTCCCATCATCACATTTTTAGTGTCAAAAAAAAACCAACAATATTTTTAAAAGGAAGTTTTTGATGTGAAACATTTCCTTTATGGCATTGAAAAGCCTACAGTTGAGCTATCATTAACTCTACAAAACCCACGAAGATTTTCAAGTTTTTCTTTCCAAAAAAATTGTGCTAATACGCCAAAATTTTTTAGTTGTACTCCGGCTGTTTCTCATCTATAATTACGCAAAAACCTTTCACGTAAGATTCCAAAGGTTCAGGCCATCGAAAATGCTTTCCAAACATTTTCTTATTTGTTTTAGGCTCTTTGCTTTCCCCAGTTTACTTTTTTTAAAGAATCGCACAGGAAAAATGGCTTTTTGGAGGTTGTAAGGGTTACATAAGAAAAAGGCAAGGATGTTTGATAGAAAAGAAAACATCGAAGTTAATTTTCCGTGCAGACTTTTCGATTGGGTCTTTTTAATAATAAAACTGGCAACGCTTTGTCTTTGAAAAATTTACCAAAATTTTGTCATCGGTGAAAAAATTTTGTCACGGGCAACAAAAAACCCGCCCAGAGCAGAAAAAAGAAAAAAAGGGGGTCATGAAAGGGGGACACCAGTAGATTTCCGCAGTTTTAAAAAATAAAATTTCGTGTGTATAAAAAATGAAAATTAAAAAATGATTTTACGTCAATGAAAACCTTTTAATTTGAATTTTTTTTTTAAAAGACAAACACCTGATTACCCAGAATTTCCTAGATTATCATACCCTCCCCTACCCTAGCAGGGGTCTAATACCTAGTTTTGGGTATTTTACCTAAAATGGAACACGTGTAGGACACTAGACCGGAGTGTAGGTCCGTCCCGTTTCTGCCAGCCCAGCCAGCACCTCCTCCCACCAGCCCCCCCCCCCCCCCCCTCCCCGCCGCCCCCGCCAGGCGGATTTTTAAACATTGTACACCTTCACGCACACATCCAAAACTCTTTTCCAGACAGTAACGTTCTCAGTGTCATTTTCCGAGCCCGTGGGGTGACGCAACCAAAGAAACGCGGGGGAAAAAAGGATCCACGCCCCCTTCAGCCCCCTTCCCCTCGGCCTTTCCCCCCCTCCAAGCCGCCTGGGACCCCTTTTTCCCCACCTCCCCCTAGACACCACGTCTAGCTATGGTGACCACCCCGAGAGATGCACGCGCTGAGAGGGGGGCAAGCGAGGGAGGGGCTCAACGCGATGAAGCAGCGCGCGCTGAGAAGAAGAAAAAGGGCGGGGGATGCTCTTCGTTTTGGGAAACTTATAACGAGACTTACCCGCCCACAAACCCCCCTCTATCACCACGGAAGCACCGTCAAGTGCGTCCGGGATCTGTTGCCCGGCTCCACGGCAGTTCGCGACCTAAGGGGTGCTCACCCCCCACCCCCCCTCTCTCCCGACGTTACGTTCCGGGCCCCTACTTATAAAGATTTAGGATTCGTCTTAGACTCGCTCGAGTTTAAATAGGCGGCCCGGGTCCTAAAAATTCGAGCGATTTTAAACGCTAAGACTCGTCCTAATTTCGAGGTTTTTGGGTAGGACAGGGGGGAGTGTCCTAGCGAGAAAGGGCGGCGGGCCTAAGATGTCCTAAGGACGTAAACATGGAGGCTCCCCCCACTCCTGAGAACTTTTCGTGACAGGATAGATGATGGACGAATTTGTTGATACATAACAATCAAGCGATACCGCTTGGACCGAAAAGGGGATTATATATGTGACGACTAGTGGAGGTATATAAGAACATGTAAAAAAAAACGGCGATCAGGGCCCCGACAAGTCAGAGGTGTTTTTTATTTTACTCTTTTAGGAGTCATGTTCCTCCCGCCTTTAATCATGATGTGATACAGATTTAAGTGATCCCCCCCAAAATGTTTGAAAAAATGGTTTTATGTTGAGAATAAAAAAGGGTTTAGAGTAGGCTCACTATAAATAAAAAAATTTAAAAAATGAATAAGTCGGATTTTTTAAGCCTTGGAACAAAATCCTATAACTTATTTTTTCTTTTCCCCCTGCCCATCTTGATAATTTTTTATTTGTTTTTGATATCATCTGTTTAAAATACCAAAACCCATTCTAACCTAAACTTAACAGTTTTGGTTTAAAGAACTAGTTTTAGGTAGTATATGTTCGATTATTATTCAATTTTCGCCCTGGGAAATTGGGTTTTTAAAAGACCAGAAGAAGAAATTACCCAGCAAAAAATGGGCCCATGCGGGCCTGTGTCGGTTGGCCGGGAGTTGGCACCGGCGGTAGGGCGACTGGTTTTTCAAATCGGATGAAGCCGATGTCGGGCCCCGCAGGGGGAATGATACGGGCCAATTTTTGATAAATTCGTACAGGCCAACACAGTTTCCTTGACCGGCCAAGGAAATATTTAAGTGGATGTGACCCCGAATGGCCGGGCCCAAGGACTTAAGTAGGGTGAAAGCCGGGTTTAAGGATAATTTTTTGATTATTAGGTGGCTGAATCGTAGCCCGGCAGTAGCTGTTGGCCCCTCGCGCCCCTTGTCGAGCCAAAATTCAAAATATTTCCAGTGGAAGTGAACGCCGCGGCGCTACATTTTCTGCTTCCAGGCCTCTCGGGGAGGATCGATTTTCCCATCCACAAAAGACTTAAAGGTACGTAGGGAAAGGGGGATGAACTTTTGAGATGATAAAGTCAAATACACAGACAAGAGACAAAAGTTATAAAAAACAAGCCTCAGGCTAGAGCAAA
>JACEEZ010014402.1:0-10340 GCA_016584305.1 Chionoecetes opilio
CACAAATACTCTGACCTCACACAGATGAAGGGAGTCATGACTGTGGGGCCTTTTAGAGAGAGGGGGGAGTAGTAGTATATTTTGGCACCATTGTATATATTGTTTTTAAATTTGGCGTAGGTGGTGACGTAGTTCAAAAATAATAATAATAACTTTTCCATGTTTTTTTTTATGGCTTATTTGATAATTTTAACTTACATTTTTGCCACTGATTTTATTAATTTCTTAAGTTGATAATTGACATCAAGGAAAATTCAAGTCTTTTTTTAAATTTGCTTATTGATATTTAACAAAAGAAAAAATTATTTTTTTATGCCGTGGCTTTATTAATTGCCGAGTTGATATTAAAACTTTAAAAAAAAAATTAGTTTTTTTTGTCGTGGGTTTTTTTAAATTGCCGAGTTGATATTATAAACGTTAATAAAAATTTTTTTTTTTTTTGCCATGGGTTCTATTAATTTCTTAGTTTATATTTAACGTAAAGAAAAATTTATTTTTTTTTTTATTTCCGAGGCCTTTAGTAATTTCTTAGAACGTAAAGTAAAATTAACATCTTTTTTATGCCGAGGCTTTTATTAATTTCTTAGTTTATATTTAACGTAAAAAAAAATTTTGTCTTTTTTTATACAAGGCTTTTATTGATTGAGTTGATATTAAACGTAATGAAAAAATAGTAGTCTTTCTGATGTCACGGCTGGTTGGAATGCCGAAAGAGATAAAAACTTAAAACTGGCTAATATTTGTTCGTTATTTGTCACTCGAACATCAAGGCAGTTTAATTCCGATAAGCTATAAAGGTTTTCTCCAATAATCAATTTCTTAACTAATTAATTATCAGGAAAATTATACGTCAACCACTTTTTTATCCAATCAGATGCGTAGATTCACTCCACAAGGCACACATTAACCCTTCACGCCCAGATCTTCCTTTGCTATAAAGAATTGCATGTTTTTCGAGCCATAAAATCAGGGAAAGTAACTGAATATACCAAATTTAGTCGTCGACAAGATCTAAAGGGTCATAGCTATTAAAATATTGCCCTTTAAAATACCATTCTGTATCATTGTTATATTTACTAAAAATCATCTACTGGCACCCAAATTACAATAGAAATTTACATTTGGGCGTGGGAAAGGGGTTAATTCAAAGGGAGGAAAAGTATCACTGGGTATTTTGGCCACATTGTAAACACCGTAGATGTAAAAAGTGTCAACAGCAGTAGAAGTAAAATACAGCTGCGGGCCGAGTCATCTTTTAATAAGTGAAATTTTATTGGGGAAAAGGAAATTTGTCTTTTTAAAATTTTTTTAGGTTTTTTGGTAAAAAACGCAGACCTCTCAGTGACTACAGGAGTACAAATAGTGACTTTTTCAGGTTTTGCTGAAGGGTTTTGGGGTGTCTTTAAGGGGACTATCTTAATGACAGTTTTTAAAAAAAAGGGCCCGGAAGCAAAATCTGGTATCTGTACTTCTGTATTCATTGAAAAATTTAAACCTTTTATTGATTGAAAAAACTTACCCAAAAAATTTTAAAAAATAAATGAATAATTTACCCAATAAACTTTCACTATTTAAAAAATATGCCCAGGGCCGACCAGAAAAAAATTTGAAATCAAGGGGTGTAATATGGTGAAAAATGCTACCCCGGGGCGCAACCCTCGCCCCCCTCTTGCCCCGAGGCTGTTTGAATAACCCGGCCGAGATGGACTTACCCCGGGCGAAAAGGAGGAGTATTGGGGAGTTTCCACAGAGAAAACTGATTGGCTGGCGAATACTTTGGACTTTCCCTCGCTAATAGCAAATCCAAGCAGTGTTTATATTATTTTTCAAAATTAAATCACCCAATCACAAGGTGTAAACGAGAAAAAATAAGGTTTAAAAACTTTAAATTTCAGTTTAAATTAAAAAAGCTGGCATCGGGGTTTGACAAAACCCAAATCGATGTATCATTTTTAAAGCGATAAAGGAAGGGTTTTGATGATAAATTGAAAAAATTTTCGCAGAAATTGGGAGCAGTGAGATGGATATTTTGCTGAAACCCAGAAAAGCTCTCTCGCGGGACAAACCCCGAGCAGGGGAGCTGTTTGCTAGGCCCTTATAGTTTTGGGCCCAAAGGGCCAAAGAAACCCCGGGAGGTGGGTTAAAAAAACCCCCGGCTAACACCCGGTCCCCTTTTAAATTGCTGGGGGGGGACGGGGGCCCGGGGTTTTAAAGGGAAAAACACCCAAAAATGTTTCCGCTCTCCCCGGGGGAAATCAAACCCCGGGACTTTGGGTTTGGGAACCGAGTGTGCTTCCCCAAACCACAAAAGGGGATAAAATTTTGATTCGGGCCCCCAGTTGAAAGGGCCCGGGCCTATTTTAAATGCAAAATGGACGGGGTTTTTTTTCGCGGTCGTTTTAAAAGGACACCGATATTTTTTCGGCCCCTACAATAGGTGTTTTGTTCTAACGGAGTAGTTTTATTTTGCGCAAAAAAAAAAAAAAAAAAATATAAAAAAAAATTAAAAACTTAACCTAACCTTTAGGTTTTAATAAAAACCAACCAAACCCTTTAAAAGGGTTTTTTTAATAAAAAACCTAAACCAAACCCTTATAGGTTTCAATGAAACCAAACCAAACCCTTTAAACCCACAAAGTATCCCTTTTTTTATTTTAGGGTTTGTGCAAAAAAAACTATCTCCTTTAGAAAAAAGCCCCTATTGTAGGCCAAAAAAAAAAAAAACGGGTGTCTTAAAAACGCCCGGGAAACGCCCGGGCCGCGGGGGTAGCATCTACTATAGGGGGCCCCTGAACAACGGTCCCCCCACAAAGGGGAGTACCTTTGCCCAGTAAAGATTGACCAGAAAATAAAACAATTTGGGGGCCAAATAATTTAAGGCGCGACACCCTGTTGATTTTAAAAAAATATTTCTAGGGCAATAAGGGGGCCAGCCTTTCCTGTTTAAAAACCAAATTAATTCGGGGGCCCAAAAAGGGGCAGCACAGGGTTTGACCATATAACATATAATTAAAGGGGGCTTTAAGAGGCGGGAAACATTCGAGTGACCAAAAGTATCATTCAGGGAAATGAGAAGGGTTACTGGTACTTTTCTTTCTCCCAAAATTTTTTCGTCCTGCCCCCCCCCCCCAACCCGGGGAAACCTCGCCGGGGTTTAAGGGGTTTGGGGTTAGTAGGAAAATTAAGGGAAAGATACCGGAAAAAATTGAACGGGGGAATGCGTGGTCTTTTCCTGAAAAAAAACTGACTAGTTTTTCCTTTGGGCCAAAAATTAGTGCTTTTGGTAAAAAATGGACGAGGCCCTCCACGGTCTTTTTTCTGAGACACTGACTATTTTTTCCTTGGGAAAAATTAGTGCTTTTAAAAATGGAGGGACTGCGCAGTCATTTCTAAAACACGGATAGTTTTTTCTTCCCAAAAATTAGTGTTTTTGGTTTTAAAAAATGGACGGGGGGACTCCCCGGGGTCTTTTTCTGGGGACACTGACTATTTTTTCCGGTTTAAATTTCTAGTTTTTTGCCCATATTTCCCCCCACAACCCCCCAAAAAAAAGTTTGGGCCCCGGGGGAAAATGCAGGGTTTCGGGTGGGAGCAAAAAATTTGCGTCGGAGACACGAAAATTTAAGAATTGGTAGGGGAGAAAAAACTCCCTAGACCCTAAAAAAATTTCCTTATATCTAGAAAAATTTTGCCAAACCCAAAAAAAACCAAACCCTAGGGGGGGGTTTTGACCCTCGATAAAACAACCAAAACCAAACCCAAAAATTAAACCCAAAATTTCAAACCAACCTAACCAATCAAAACCAAAAACCAAACCCAAAAATATAACAACCTAATCAAATCCCCAAAACCAAAACCCTCCTATATTTTTGGGGGGCCCTCGGGGAAGGGGGTTTGTGTCTTTTATGAGTATTAGACATATTTTAATTTTTCCCTTAAAAAAAAACATATCATTTTAAAATATGTATATAAGTTTGGTAAAATTCTAGTTTTTTTCCCCATCTCCCCCCATTTCCCCCAAACAAGTTTGGGCACCGGGGGAATGGGGGTTTTTTCGGGTGGGGAAACCCAAATTATGCGCGGAAAACACGTAATTTAAGAGTTTTTTTGGGGGGTTTTTAAAAAATTTTCCCTAGTTTCTGGGGAATTTTCCTTATAAAAGAAAATTTCCCCCTACCCAAAAAAAACCCTAACCTAGCGGGGGGTTTGGGACCCCCCGAAAAACCTAACCTAACCTAAGCTAACCAAACCTAACCACAAATCTAACCAACCAACCAAACCCAAAATCAAACCCAAAACCTAACCTCCTAGGGGGGGGTTTTGGGGGGTTTGGGGGGGGTTTTCCCCAACACTTCATTCCTTTCATTCTTGAGGATCGTCAGGTTCACACGTCTCTGGACTCAGAAAAAATAAAAGAATTTTCCCCCAAAAACTTTGAGAATTTTTTTTTTTTCCATTTAAATCAAAAAAATATGTGGCGACGCATATTTTTTACCCCAGGCCCCTAATCCTGCATTCCCCAGGTCCCCCAAACTTGTTTTTGGGGGGGAGGGGGGGGTTTGGGGAAACACTAGAATAATACCATAAGTTTTAAAAGGTTTGGGGGAAAGTGCATTAAAAACTTTTACAGTATAATAAGCAAAAAATACTATAAAAAAAAACGGGATGTTTGGGAATGGCGGTAGTGACCCCGCATTATCGTCCCTATAACTGAAAACAACCCAGAAATTTTGCGACATTAAAAAATTTCCCGGGGAAATTCCCCTTTTAATAGGTGCAAATGAAAGGGAAAAAAAGGTATTTCGTTATTGGACAAGTTTTTTTGCTTGTCCCCAAAAAAATTTAAAAAAAAACTTCAAAAACAATACATGGGAAATTGGTTTCGTTAAAAATGTTCCAAAAACCCCCGACTCCCCCAATCACTAAAAAAACCCCCCATATTCGGGCCCTGAATTACAAACACGGGTTTTAAAAACTATTTAAAATATAGATTTGGGTTTTGTTAGTTAATAAAAAAACCCTTTTAATTTTCGCTTAATAGGGGAAATCTCGCCCCCACGAAAAAAAAAGGGGAAAAATTCTCCGGGCGGTTTGGGGAGGGATTCCTTTTCCCTTGGGGGACCCCCGTACCATTAAAAAGGGTAGCAACGTGACCTAGTACCATTTTAGGGGCCCAAGAGGGGGGGCAAGGTCCCCAGTGACCTAACCCTAGGGCAAAGGGCACTGAAGGGGAAAGGGATCAGAACAAAAGTTCATTTTCAAAAACGGGTTTAAAACGATTTTAGTGAAAAAAACATTAATCTAGCCGGGGGGATGCCAGGCTCGCCTCGTCCCACAACAATTCTGCTCACAGGACTCCGCAGTGGTCTAAAAAAAAATGGTGCTGCCCAATAACGATTTTAATTTCAACAAAAAAAACCGAAGGCAGTACCTACACGGTGAGGCGGCCTCCCACCAAGGTTGATCCCCTAAACATTGAAAACACACCCCGCTCCCACTCCCAAATGGGCTTTATTTCAACCCTTTCCCTCGGGGGGGTAACGTCTATTAGGCCATAATAAATGACATTTTTTATATATATGAGATACACCTTCTCTACCCCCTCCCACGAGGTGGTGCAAATCTACGCCATAATATTTGCCATGTGACGTAGGGAAATGGGTAAGTAAGCTTGCGGGATCCAACCGGGGAGGGTTGGCGCAGTTTGCACCGAGGGGAAAGTCTGGCGTTGTGCGTCATCGTTTTGGCTCAGATGTTAGCCCCTGATCCAAAAAATTTTTTCGAAAGAGGAGTATCTCAGACTACACTGACAACACCGGCGTATGTGTTTGCGGGATCGGGGCCCCGGGGCACCGCTGTGTACCGGCAACCAGGACAGCCTGGGAGCTTTGCCTGAGCCCCCCAATAGTGAGGGATCATACACGGCACGGTCAGCGCCGGTGACCAGAAAGGGGGAATCTGCCCTGGTGATGCAATCATTAGTAAATATGAAAATATTTCCTCCCTCTAATACCTAGCTTCTCATATTAATAGTGTATAAAAATTATCATTCAATATCCAAAAAAATTGGGTCAATAGAAGTACAATAAAGGACATTGTTATGCATTTAAATTTTATACTGACAATACATAAGTAAAAAACCTGTAATATTAATTGTACAGCGGTCATTAACAATGTATTAAAAAGTTAAGTCTCTAGGTCATGTCAACCATGTGTTTTTTTTCTTCACAACTACCAACAATTTTGATGAAATACAAATCGAATCGCAACAAAAACACTCTTAGTGGGAGTTGAAGCCCTAATAAATTGCATGCTTTAAAAAAAAAAAATATATATATATATACTAAATATATATATTATGGCGGGTCACTTGGGGCGGAAAAAAAAAGGCTTTCGTTTCACCTTAGGGAAGGAAGTTTTTTGGGGGTCTTATCCAAAGCTTTGGCCCCGCTGAACCCGAAAATGTGTTGGGCATCGTTAGGGGGTAATTTTTCGCGAAATTTGCAATTTGGAATTGGCAAAAAATTTGGAAATTAAAAATTGCAGAATGAGAACAGACCCCCGTAGAGCCCTCTTTTTGGGATAAAATTGAAGCTTAAAAAGAGGCATAAAATTTTTATTGACTACCCCGGGGTTGATCTGTTCGGTTTAAATGATTATAAAAAATTTAGAGTAATTGAAAAAAATGGGAAAAATAAAAAAGGGAATAATTTTGGCCCTTTAAAGCCTGAGTTCTTAAAAAATTTAAAAACTAAATTTAATTAGTAAAAAAAAGTAAAAAAAACAAAAAATTGTTTTTAGGACACATTTAATTTAACGAATTTGGCAAGGGGGGGAAATTTATTGGTAGAAAACAGGGTATTTAAACTGAAAAAATGTTAGGAAAAGCCCCTCAAAAAAAATTCCCTTTCCCCAAAGGTGAAGCGAAAACCCTTTTTTTTCCCCCCGAAGTGACCGAGTTTTAATCCAAAACCCAAAAAATTTCAAACAACGAAAACCGAGTCTCCTCCGCGTTTTTTTGGAAAAAACAATTAGAACAAAAAAAAAATCCCTTTTTGCGATAGCGAGCTTTCCAAAAGTTAAAAAAAATCGAATATCTGTCGTCTCGCCATCGACGTCCCTGCCCATCTTCCTCGCGTTGATGCAATCTCGGGGGGAAATCGCAAAGCCCGAAAAAGGATCTGCGGGCGTTGACAGCGGAGCGTTGGTCGGCATTTGTCTTGCATCCGCACTGCATCCCACCCATGATATTTGCGGGGCGGAGGCGGGTGGAAAGGGGATAGGCGCCAGGTTTGGTCCGTCCGACTTGGCGGGTCGAGGGTCCCCAAAACTCCTCTTCAAGCCCCCTCCCAGAGGGACGGCCTGTACGGGCTCGCATAAGTGGGGTGGTGGCGTTGACTGTGGGGGGGGGCCCAGGTGCTCCAACCTTCTTCTGAAGTGCCGCCCCACCTCGTGGGGCAGAGAGCAGGTATATCCGAAAAATTCTCCACGAATGGGCACACACGTCCGGCTCTCTTGCGTCAGCGGCCCAGGGTTCGGAGGGGTCCCAAAGCGTCGGGGGTTGCCTGGTCGGCCGCCTGGAACAGGGGCCAAGCTTGAAACTTGCCTTTCCTGAAGAGGGCGCAAGTGTGGGGAAACCCAGTCGAGCTGGAAGGAGTATAAAATCCGCGGGGAGACCAGTTCACGTGGATGAGCTAAACTTTGAAAGTGTCTTGCCAAGTGGAGGGGGTTTTGGAGGTTATTTTGGGGGAAGTGTCGGAGGGGGAGGACGAGGACGTCAGTGCCGGAGAAACTACGGTTGCCCCACATTTTTTGCAGCATGGAGAGAATATATCATTTTAGTGTCCGTTTCCTCGTTTTGAAGGAACTTGGCCCGTCCCGGGCCAGAAATTGCCCCGGCTTTGTCGCGCCACGCGCGACGACGCGAACCCCCTGAAAGGTGCGGGGTTTGGGAGGGAATGAGAGAGGGCATAGCAGTCTTTTTGCTTTTGGGGACAAGATTTTTCATGGCATTCCCGCTTTTATCCCCGGGCTTGGATGTCGATATCTCCCCCACCCGGGCTGCGTTCCCCCGTCTTGTCTTTTAGGGACGCGCCCAGTCGTACCCGCAAAGACAAAGGGGCAAATCCCCCTACCAACCCCCAGTGGGCAACTCTCTAGGGGGGATCAACCAGGTCCTTTAAGTTTGCTGAGCCGGAAAGGGGGGCGGTGAAGGGTAGCCATCCCCTCGAGGACCAGCACGCGAGAGGATGAAGGGGTTTTTCGAGGCCGTGGAGACCCCGCGTTCATTTCTCCAGAAAACCCCGAGAAGGGCACTTTTTGTCGTGACCCGCGGGGGGGCCTTGGTCGTAAAGAGGGGAAGAGGGAACAGGGAGAGCTCATAGTTTGGGGATGATGGTGCGAAGGTCCAGACTGCTGTCGAGTTGGAGGGCGAGCAGCAGGCCCCCCAGTGAAGTCGAGGATCCCGTGACAACACCTGCTTCCCTCCGATTGAAAATTTGGCTTTCTTGCCCAGCGTTTTTAAGTTTGGGAGGTGAATGCGGACCCCCCCATGGGCTTTGCTGCGCAGTCCGACCTTCCCCCCTTTGTACTTTAAGAGAGCTTCCTTGCCATCTCCCGATTCTTGTCGTGGGCCACCATCTTATCTGGAAAAACCTTGCGGGAAAGGACGGTGGTGAGTTGGGCTTTCTCCGAGTGAAGGGGTTATGCTGGCGAAGAAAACCAGCAACCTTTGGTATTGTGTGTCTTTTTTTTGGGCCCCTGGGGTGTCCTTGTGGTGCTTTGATGCCGTAGCAGAACTTCCGAATGATTTTGGGCCTTTATTCCAAGGTTGTTTGGGCAAAAAAACTTGGCCTCAAGGAAAAAAGGCGATAAATAAATTATTTTTTTTATTTACGGGTTTTAGCAATTTCAAAATTATAGCCAATGAAATTTTACATTTTTGCGAAATTCATTACCGTATGTATAAAATACGAATTAGGGGACGCAGAGAAAAATTTCCATTTTTTTATTTAAACAGAGGTAGTGCCTTTATGAGAACAATACAGCCAGAACATTTTTGACTTTTGATGTGAAATTAAGGCCAAAAATTTTTCCCTTTTTTAATTTTTTTCCATTTTTTTCCATTATCTCTAATTTCCATTTAAATTCGTAATCGAACAGAAAACAAAAACCCCGGGGTACAAAAAACATTTTTTGCACTCAATAAGCTTTAATTTTGGGGTCCAAAACGAGGTCTCTAGCGTGGGTTTTCATTCTGCAAATTTTTTAATTTCCAAATTTTTTTGCCAATTGCCAATTGCAAAATTTCGCGAAAAATTACCGCAACGGGACCCCCCTACGATTTTTTGGATTTAGCGGCACAAAAGCCCTTTGGATAAGACCCAAAATCTTCCCCTTTCCCCAATGTGAAAACGAATCGCCCTAAGTGCCCCCACTTTTATATATATATATATAATTATATAAAAATATATATTAATATATAATATATATATATATATATTATTTTATATATATAATTATATATATATATATATTAATATATATATATTATATAATATAATATTATATAATATATATATAATATATATATATATATATATATATATATATATTATATATATAACAACGCGGAAGTGCTCGAACCCCCAATCTCCCTGACTTATTTCCAGCAGAACGGCCCCCGGCCCCAAGTGGAGGGGGAAAGTGGCCCCCCCCGCCGAGGAAGGGGGGCCGCCGAGGCTTTTTGGTTTTTTGGGTTTGGTCTCCCCCCATGAAAATTGTTGGTTGGGGGGGGCCCCCCCTCGCCCTTGGTCTCTCCATGAAGATCTTGGCTGGGGGTCCTTTCCCCTCCTAAGTGTGGTTGGTCTGCCGTCCACGCTTTCACCTGAAAAATAAAGAAAATGTTGAAGCCCGGGGTATTGCTTTTCCGAGCAAAAACATGTTCATCAAAGTGTAGTATTCAGGAAATGTTATATTCGCCACCCAACACATTAAAGGCAGAATACTACTTGACAAGGACAAAAATGAACACAGGCAAAGGGTAGTGCAAGAAAGTATAGGCACTGAAGGAAAAACGGGATGGGGAAAAAAACGTCATGCTCAATAATGTTGATTTCATTTACCCAAAAAGCGTAATCACATCGTTCAAAAGTTTCCCCGAGGTTGGGTTGAATCTAATAGTGTGTTACCCCTTTAGGCACAGCACGAATTTCATTTTAATTTGGTACCATTAGACTATTTTTTGCGACTATAAGTAATATTTTTTAGATATGACCTGTTAGTATCCTTGTCACTAACTAATTGGATTTCAGTTTTTTAAAACCCTTTTTTTGGGTTAA
>JACEEZ010014403.1:0-11717 GCA_016584305.1 Chionoecetes opilio
CTTTTTTTCCTTTTTTTTTAAACCCCTTCCCCCCCCCCCCCACCTTTCCCCTTTTTCCTTCCTTCCTTCCCCTTCCATCCATCCATCCTTCCTTCCTTTCCTTTCCTTCCCTTCCTTTCCCTTCCACCCTTTCCCTTCATCCTTCCTTCCATCCTTCCCTTCCCCCTTCCTTCCTTTCCTTCCCTTTCCTTTCCCTTCCTTCCATCCTTCCTTCCCTTTCCCCTTCCTTTTCCCTTCCTTTTCCTTCCTTCCTTCCTTTTCCATCCTTTTTCCCTTTCCTTCTTCCCTTTCCCTTTTTCCCATCCACCCTTTTTCCCTTCCCTTCCTTCCATCCTTCCTTCCACCTTCCTTTTTCCCTTTCCCTTTCCCTTCCTTCCATCCACCTTCCTTTCCCTTTCCCTTTCCCTTCCATCCAATTCCTTCCTTTCCCCCTTTTCCTTCCTTCCCTTTTTCCATCCTTCCTTCCCCTTCCTTTCCCTTTCCCCTTCCTTCCTCCATCCTTCCATCCATCCATCCCCCCTTCCCTTCCTTCCATCCTTCCTTCCTCTCTTGACTCCTTCAGAAATATTTTTTTCTATTAATTATATTAGTTATTTTTTAAAGTGAAAATGTTTCGGTGGCAAAGACCCCCTTATGGACAGGTTGGGCTGGGGGGGGGCAGCGGTCATTGTCTGTATCCCATGGCAGGGATTGACCTCCCCCCCCCCCCCCCCCCCTCTCTCTTTCTTTTGGATGTATTGACTTAATGGAAAGTTTTACTGTATATTTTTTTTTTTTTACTTTGCACTGAAATTACACATTCCTGAGCAAATTCAATTGAATGAAGAATTTTCATTTTTCATATTCTGTCCTTGCCTGTTTTTGAGAGGGGGAGGAGCCCGCCCTCTCTCTCCCCCCCCTTATCTGCCCCTTACCCCATTATTGGTTGTCCTGATGTGCAAGGCTTAGCTACACTTGCCGTTAAAGGTCAACTATAGTTATTCACTTAAACTGGGTTCCTGGGCTGGGAGCTGCTCGATGCCTAGCCCCATTTGTAAGGACGTCGTGATTGGCGAAGACTCGGCGGGTGGCGATTGGTGGTGGACTGCCCGCCCAACCCAAAACCCCTTTTTGGTTTTCCTCAGAAAAAATATCATTTTCTTGGCTTTACTCACCCCTTAAAAACAAGAAAAGGCCCATTTTGTTTGCATCAGTAATCAGGCCCCGGATTGTTCAACACAACACGCCCATTCCTACTCAAAAAGGGTAAAAAATAAAGTCCCGAACCAAAAAAAGAGTAGGCGGACTTTTTTTGGGTTTTTTCAGTGCTTGAAAAGTTGTCTCATTTCCCAATATTACCCAAGGGGACCAGATGATTTTATAAAAATTGAGCCACCTCGTGTTCATAATCATTGGTTTCATTCAGACATAAAAAATTTTTTCACTAAGACACACTGTGGTGAACCCACGCTTGATTTTCCCTCCGGGCACTAAGTTAATCACCGCCCCCCCCCGGGCCACGCCCTCTCTTAACCCGCTACAGATCTCCCGACTAAAAAAACTGGCTAAAACCCCCTTCAGGTGTCCCCTGTCAGGACGTCAGGTCTCAACCAATTTTGGAATTGGGGTCGATGTCAGTCTTGTATCGGGGGCCCCTTTTTAAAAAAGCCTCTGCAGAGGAGGTCAGTGGAGCTCACCACTGTACCACAACAAGCTCTGTCCCAGTCTCCAAAAACCCCCAACCCAAACCCCGGGTGTTATTTACAACCATGTAGCTGACAAGGTCATAAAAATTTTGGGGACCGACGGAGTGACAAGACGCACCCAGGGGGGGGGGCTTTGCCCCTCGCCCCCCCCATCACGCCTGCCGCGCCGCCTGCAGCCACACACCGCGCCACGCCGCCTGCCACGCCGCCATGCGCCACGCCCGCGGCTGCAAACCCCGCCCTTCGCGCCTCATCCTACCACGGCTGGCGCCACCCATCTCTGCACACTACGCCCTCACGCTGCCTGCCCCTCGCAGCCCCATCTCAGCGTGGGTGCCCTAGGCTCACCTCAAAACCCACCCAGCCCTGCGCGCTGCCACAGCAACCCGGCGCCACTTGCCCCTCACCCATCTCAGCGCACCCACACACGCCCCCCTGTGGCTTGTGTCCCACGCCCTACCCCCCCAGCCCTGCCGACGCCGCCCCCTGCCGCCCCCCCCCTGGCGCCACCCTTGCCGCCGCCCCTGGTGCTGCCCCTCGCCGCCGGGTCACCGTACCAGCGCCACTAGCCGCCCACGCCCAGGGCCCCACATGCTGCCACCAAAACCTAAGCCTGACAAAGCCACTAAGGGCACCATCAGCCCATCTCCTGCCGCCAAAGTGCTAACCCTCATCCCTGCCCCTACGCTGCTTCCGCGGCCCCATCCTGCGCCTGCAGCCCCCTGCTACCAGCAAGGCCCTGCAAGACGGGCACCGCTTTTCCCCCCCCGCCCGCCCTTGCCTCCGCCGCCCGTCTACTCCTCGCCCTTCCGCTGACCCCTGCTCCCGACGCTGCTTCCTGCTGCCTCACGCTGCGTCCTGCAGCCTTCCGCGCCTCCAGAAAGGGCCCCGAAAGCACGGGCACTGCTAGCAACACAACTATCTTGGGAGCCGATGCCTGGACATTTCGCTTTCCACAAAAAGACCCCTTGAAATCGCAAGCCTCCCTCCAGATCTTGTGACAGCAATCACAGCACAGCGATCCTCGGCCCCTCCTATTTTCTTGCACTAGGGGTGCAACGGAAGACGGAAGCCGCCCAAAACCTGCATTCCCTTCCCCTCGGACCCCCCTATTAATCTTGCACTACCGCTCCAACGTAAAAGCTGGAAAATTCCACCTACATTACCTCGGCCTTGGCACCTCTTGTTTTTTTTTTAAAATTTTTTATATGTATAATTTTTTTTTTTTTTTTTTTGGGGAAGGATATACTGTGGTGAACACCACAGTGGCTGTTTACCTCCCGGGCACTAGAGTTAATCACCGTCCGTCCACGCCCCTCTCTTTAACCTGTCCTCAATCTCACCGACTGAAAAAAGGGCTAAACCCTTCGGTTTCCCCCTGGTCAGACGTAGGTCTCAAAGCCAATTATGAATTAGGGTCGATGTCAGGTCTTTAGTTCGGGCCCCCCTTTATAACACCTCGTGCAGAGGCAGAGTCATGAGAGCTAACCCTGTACCACACACAAAAAACCCCTTCCAAGTCTCCAAAAAACCAACCATCAACCCTGGGGGTTTTATTTTTCACCATGTAGCTGACAAGGTCACTACAACCCTAAAATTTAAAATAAATTTAAGAAAGTAAAAGAGTGTATAAACATTTTTTTTTTGCTTATTTTTCTTCAAATCCCTGTAACTCCATCGTTTTGGTCGCATTCAATTTTCAGAACTGTTTTAAAAAACCTTATCTTTTTTTTGCTACCCGTGGTATGTAGCACTACCCCTAAGAAAAAGGTAGGTGGTCAAAAAGGCTAAGAAAGTTAAACTGTTTCAAACTGGTTGCCGGACGGGGTGGAAGCCTCTGATAGTATCCCGAGAAAAAGTCTGAGGAGCAAATAAAAAAAAAAAAAATTTTGCTTCACCCGTCACTGTGCAGTTTGCAGTAGTAGTTAACTTTCTTAGCCATTTTGACCACATACTCTTTTCAATATTGGTACGTGCTACATTTACCACAGGAAGCGGAAAAGTATAAGGATTTTGAAAAAACAGTTCTTGAAAATTGAATGCTACCCAAAACTGATGAAGTTACAGGCGAGTGAAGCAAAAAATATTTATTTTCTTTGTTTTGGTTCTTTCTTTTATTGCATTTCCTTCCTTTCCTTCCTTCTATTTTTTCTATATTTCTTTGCTCCAGCAAGAAATCTCTTGCCGATTCGGGCAAGCATCTCTCAGGATGAGTGAAAAGAAAGCAAAAAATTTTTTCTTTGCGAGAAAATTTCTCTGCTCCCCTGCAGAAACTCCTTTATTCATTTATTACTCTGAGGGCATAGCTTTGCCTAACAAGCTATTAAAACAAGTTTGTTTTTCCTAACAGGAACTAGCGCGTGTTAAGGTCTCACGGCCTCTTGTAGGCTTCCTTATTTCTTATGTTCATAGTTCTTCCTCCATGGCAAACTCAGAAAGCGTCATCTGAGTAGCTCTTATTAGTCCAGTCAAAATTACGGTTGACCAGAACAAATTCCAAGAAAGCGTTTTAGTTGTTTTTGTCTTTTGTAGTATTACATGTAGGGAAAAACATACTAAAGTTTACCAAAATATGGTTCCACAAAGGGTCCAAATGTGACGTCAAAGAATATGGCCGCCAAAGCTATAAAATGTTTAAGGGGATCGACTCCACAATTTTTTTTTTCTTTTATTATTAAACCTACGTCTTTGAAACTTGGTACATATATAAAACAAGTAAAAAAAATAGGGGTCGTCTTATGGGAAATTTTTTGATTTGCCGCATAGAAAAACGATGCGTTAGCGAAAGAAAAACGTGATTTTAGGGGGGGGGGGGGTCCCCCCAAAGACTACTCCGTCCATATCAGTCGGAGAGAGTCGTTAGAGGTTGTCATTCGAAAGAGAATACAAGCCGCTTAGGACGTCACTTAAGGCGCGATTTTTTTATTTTATAATTAGATCAAAAAATGATAGCCCCTCAAAAAAAAAAATAAAAAAAAATGAAAATTTTCATTTTTTTTCATTTTTTTTTTTTTACTTTGAGGGACTATTTGAGGGACTATACACCTATACATTATATGTGGGGAACAACATATTAAAAGTTTGATCACCCAAAGGTCCTAAACTATGACTCATAAGACTGATGACAGCCATCGCACTAAAAATAACCACTATTTCCTTAATTTTCAACGGTTAGCGTAGGTTACAGAAGAGTTTACATTTTTTATTACTATATATGTTGATAAAACAATTTTTAACAAAGTTTTATACTAAATACACGGAAGGCGGGTCATGACGTCATCAAATGACGTCATGACCATACATGTACATTTCTAAAAAATTATAGAAATACACAGTGCATTTTAAGACCTTACTCATCACTGAATAACCGTGTCAGTTTAAATAGTCTCTATTTTCATCATCAGACATGCTTCCTCACTCATATTGTCACCGAATGCCTTCTTGACTGGTCGCCATAACCCCCGTGAAAAGATAAGTCCGTTGTGTTTTGCAAGTGCACCGAAAGTGTACTACAACCACGAGAACAATTGCAGGAATTATTTTCAGGAAGTTTTTCGGGAAGGTTGAAGTATCCATCATCAACTGGAAACTAGACTGTTGTTCTGCAAGTCCCATCCCCATGTCAGTAGTGTCCATGGCCTCACCATTGTCCATCCAAAGCATCACTTGGAGGTAACTCCGAAGGGCATGATACTTCGTTCAGAGGAGGTCGGTGGCAGTCGTTCAGGGTAATAAGCTTTTGCTGAACCAACTTTTCGGCAGAGGACTAGGATACCCATTGCCAGGACAGATGTCTCCAGGTTTGCACCCGAACCAATGCCACCACTTCGCTTTACACCCAGCGTCTCATCTCAGCTATGTTTTCTTCGGTGTGGTAAAACATCTTAGCCAGCTATTGAAGGGACAGAGTTCTCCCTTCAAAACCTTGTGTAGAGCGAGTTTTTTCCGGATTCCAAAAACCGCGGAAGTGGTAATCGCATCCGTGAATGCATGCAGGAAACAGAAGACTGCTGCAGACATCGTTTCCAAGCAACTTCTTCATAACCTACTGTCGTTTATACTGTGCAGGGACCCCTTTATCGCAAGTAGAAATAAAGCTGTTGCCCATCGCTGGTTGACGCGTGATTGATGAAGTAACCAAACACCAAATAGATCTGTATCTTCGCCAATGAGGACTAGTCCTTTTCGTGGAGACATTGACACTGCTGCCTTAAACAATATCCACATCGCATCCCCCTCGATTGTATTTACGTTGCAACCTCTTGTCCTTCATGCGTGTGAAATCAGATGATAATAGAGTTTGTTCTCCACATTAGAAAGGAAATCCTCCTTTTTCCCGACAAATTTGTTCCTTCCGGCAATGTTCACTTTGTTACTTGTTCGATTTTTGCGCCGTCTCTGATGGGTAATGGCCTTAGTGTTTGGTCATCCAATGTACCATCAAATACTATCGTTAGCCTTACCATACGTGCTTACTGTGAAAGATGCCATAGTCGTCAGCGATTGAACCAATATGTCTTTCCTTCTGACCCACTTCAGTCCGATGGAGAAGAGGAACCTCCGTCAAGACACATATGTGTTCCCACTTCTGGTACATCCTTGAGTACTGCGTCATTGAACTCTGTTCTTTTATAGCAGCCATCAGTTGGCTTTGTTTGTTTGCGTAAGAGATGTTTTGCCTCAAAGAGGGATGGTGGGTATGGTGAAAGTTCATGGGCCATCACCTCATCAAGGGAAAAGGATCAGCAGTTTGATACCCCACAAGAAAAACCTTTGGTAACAAAGAGCGGGGTCTATGTTTAGCCTTAGCAAACGTCCAACTGCCACACTAGATGCCAGGGTCTGGGCTTTCATTGACCGCTTGTACTTACTGAAAAACAGTGATTGACCCTCCATTGTTGCCATGCCACTATTTCTCTGCCAATGGAAACAGGTTATGGACATTTCACATCCATTATTTGCATGAACACCGGTGATACTGTTGCGAAGAGGACATTTTCATCCGAGAAAGGTGAAAAGGTCTCGAGTTTATCTGCAATTTTCTCCAGTCTTCACGATCTCTTCGTACTTGACGGTCTTGCCTCTTGTGTTGTTCACTGGTGAGTTCTTAGAATAATTTTACGTAATATACCAACTTTTACGTTTGTAGGTTCAATAAACAAAAAAAAATTTGCCCCCGATAGGGAAACGATCCCTAAACATTTTATAGCTTTGCGTGCCATATTCTTTGACGTCACCATTGGACCCTTTGTGGTACCATATTTGGTAAAACTTTTAGTATGGCTTACCTACATGTAATACTACCAAAAAAAAACATAAAACGCTTTCTGGAATTGTTCAGGTAAAAGGTTTTTTTTTTCTTGTATTTTGACTGGACAAAAGGTCAACTACGGGTGACGCCGCACATGCGCAGGGTATTGAACTCTGCCCCCCCCCTTTTCCTGCTCTCTCCTCTCTCTCTCTCTCTCTCCTCTCTCTCTCTCTCTCTCTCTCTCTCTCTCTCTCTCTCTCTCTTTATGTGTATGTCGACTAATGGAAAGGTTATTACTGTTAGTTTTGTTTTTCCTTATGCACGTATGTACACATTCCTGAGCAAATTTCAATTGATAGAGAATATTCATGTTTCATATTCGTCCTTGCCTGTTTTATTGAGAGAGAGAGAGAGAGTCAAGCCCTCTCTCTAACTCCCCCATTATCTGCCCAATACCCATTATTGGTTGTGCCCTGATGTGCAAGGCTTAGCTACACTTGCCTGCATTGAAGGTCACTAGCCACTCACCACTCCACTCCTCCACCCTGTAGAGTGGTGGCGTGAGGCTCCTGTGATGGCCTATCCTTGGCTGCAAACACGGCTGGGTGTTAGCTGGAGGTGAACAGGAGGCACCCTTCAAGGAAGCCACTTGCCGCTTGTGTGCTGACGGCACCCATGTTAACGCGCCTGCTGAGGTTAAGAGTCCAGGTCGGCGCCCACGCCAGGACTCCTCCCGGCTTCCCTTGTATTAGGGAAAACGCTTGGTCTCATGACGGGGCCTCCACCGGGGTTCCTGCAGGAACCCAGCTGACGCCTCCCACCACAGGGGTGCTGGGCAGAAGTACTGCTGCAATGGAGGGGCGTGAGGACCTACACTTGTGATGACGTGGCAAAGTCGTAGCTCCAGCAAGGCTGGCATTACTACACACATCATCACCCATACACGAAAGATCAGGGTGAGGTGGTGACCACGTGTGGCAAAGTGTTCACTCGTAAGGATGCTCTAGGAGCCCACTGTTACACCCACAACTGTGTGAGAGAAAACTTTGAGTGTCAGCATGTAGGAAAACATTTACCCACAGAGGAATCTTAACCCACACACATGCTCACCCACATGGTGAGAGAAACTTCTGTGTCAGAGTTGGGAAAAAACATTTACCAGAAAGGCTCTCTTAACAGCCACATGCACAACACCACACTGTGAGGAGGAACTTTGAATGCCAGGAGTGTAGGAAAACATGTGCTCCCTGAAGAGCGATCTTAACAAACACATGCTCACCCACTGGGAGAGAAACGTGATGTGTCAGGAGTGTAGGAAAAACATTTACCCACAAGGCACGATCTAAAACAAAACACATGCTCATCCACACTGGCTGAGAAAAACTTTGAATGCAGGGAGTGTAGGAAAAACATTTACCCAGAAAGGCCCATCTTAACAGCCACATCCTCACCCACACTGGATGAGAGGAACTTTGAATGACAGGAGTGTAGGAAGACATTGCCTTGAAGGGCGATCTTAACAGACACATGTCACCCACCAACTGGGGAGGAGGAACTTTGAATGCCAGGAATGTAGGAAATACATTTGCCTGAAGGGGGGGTCGATCTTAAGAAACACATGCTAACCAACACTGGTGAGAGAAAACTTTGAGTGCCAGGCAGTGTAGAAAAACAGTACCCAGAAGGGTGCAGTTTTAACAAGAAATATGGTCACCCCACACTGGTGAGAGAAACTTTGAGTTGCCAAGGAGGTTAGGAAAACATTTGCCCACAAGAGCAGTCAACAAAACACAGCTCACCCACCCTGTGGAGGAGGAAGTACAAGTTTGATATTTGCGGCAAGTGTTTTTCCTACCGAGGTGATGTTGCCAGGGCATTACCGACACACTTGAGGCGGGAGTGGCTGTGTGTGGGTTGTGCTCATGTGGTGGTGGGTGAGGGCTTGCCAGGCATATACAACGCCACTATTTTGAGGTGTTGTTTTGAATATCAATAAAGCCACTTCCTGAATAATTGTGTTCAAGTTTTATTTCACAGATTACAGAGAGAGAGGACCGAGGGATGATAATAGGTTCAACATGCCCTCGCCACATGAAAACTGACGTAGAAGAGAAAATTAACAATTATTATATCATTTAATTACTCTTCCTCTCCTCCTCTTCTTATTGGGCAACTTCTCCTCCTCTTCCTCAGAAAGTACTTATCTTAGTAATGAAAGAATAATAAAACAATTTTCTCATAGTATGATTATTATTGTTTATATATTTTTGCCACTAAAGTGTGTTTACTATTCTTTTTATGCTTTCAATGATAAAAAAGTCAAGAAAGTAAAGATGAGAGAGAGAGAGAGAGAATAATTCAGGCAGATTTCAAACGACCAACATATGCAAAGTATTGTACGCTTATACCGTGCGGTTTTCCCCGCGCCGTAGCTCTCACATCGCTATTATTATATTATATTATTAGTATCATTTGTCTTTATTTTGTCTCGTCTTGTCTATTTATTTTTCTTTCACTTTAATTTTACAATTAGTTTTATATATATTTACTTATTTTTGTATTCTTTATTATCTGCTTCTGTGTAAGATATTTCTTTCTTTCTTTGTTTATTATCAGGTGACGTCACTGTTCAATGTCCTTGTATTGTATTACCGGCGTTGACGCAGTAGTTAGAGGTATACTTTAGTACTAATTACCTGTAGTTGTACCGCTATTTCAAACACTTATTTTGGCACTCTATCTGGAAAGCAAAGAAAAGATATTATTATAATTATCTTCCTTATCGATTCACAACAACAAACAAAATATTAATATATGAATAAGCATGAATATAAATGTGATGAAAATACAAAAAAACAGTCACTGCCAGCTTAGAAATGTAATTACTAGTAATAAATATAGACAGGGAGAGACAGATCAGACAGACATTAAAGACAGACAGACAGACAGAGACAGAGACGAGACAGACAGACAGAGGGGGACAGAGACAGGGAGAGAGAGAGTCGCACAAATCGTGCTCGTGCTCGCGCCTTCCCACAGCCACCAAAATGGCCCGACCCACAACATATGGACGTCGGACATAGTTACAATGGATCCTACCATAACTTACGTCACGGTTTGTTTACATCGGTGCATTGTGGGGATAAGGCGGGTCGCCGCGGAGGGACCTACGAAGGGAAAACTACGGCGATGGAAGAATTAGAGTTATTTTGCGCGAAATTGATAGCCAGGTGCTATATTACTGTGCTCGTTCTCGCGACAACAATATAGAGGAAGAACTGAGTAATGGCTGATGTGCAGAGGCTTATAAACCAAGAAAAACAGAGTCATAAACAGAGCTCGTAAAAGGTAAGCAACTGGTAGGTACGGTATGTGTCCCTACCAATGATTACTTCTTAATGAGACTCTGCTGTGACTTGTTTTCCTGGTTTAGAAGCCTTCGCCATCAACCATCAACCTAGGTCTTCTCTATGTTTGTCAGCGTAGCCACGGGAAATATAGCAACCCTGAATATCAATTAGCCCAAAACAACTCTAAATTTTTCATCGTCGTAGTCTTAGTTTTCTCTTTGTAGTCTTACATATTCATGGTTATGATGGTGTGGCGATACGTGTATGATGATGTGGCGTGTATGATGGAATGGTGTGCGTGAAATGGCATGTGGGCGAAAATGACCGGATACCAACATAACCATATGACTGTCGGCGAGTTTTCCCGATTTTTGCAGGGACAAAAATATCGGTAGACGGACAGTTACATGCGCAGGTACCATGAGGCAAGTGTATGGGTAATGTCACCGTGGTTATGCAACTTGTTTATGGCTGGAGTAATAAGATAAATCAAAGCAAAAGGTGGTGAGGTTGGTATAGACTCAAGAGTCTTCATTGGCTCGTCAAGTAACACTTAAACCAGATGTCCCTACTTATATGAGAAAGACAACAAGGACTAATTAAATATTTTAATACTATCATACCATGAATTGTACAGCTACAAGAGAAATTTACGACGATGAAAAAAAATTAGAGTTGTTTGGCGAAATTGTATATTCCAGGTGTTATTTCCGTGCTCACGACAACCATAGAGAAGACTGAGGTGAATGGTGATGTGTGCAAGGCTTTAAACCAAAACAGTCACATCAGAGTCTCATTAAAAGTAAGCAAGTGAGGGACACATACGTATACCATGCTTACCTTGACGAGCGCTGTTATGATCTGTTTCTTGGTTTAGAAGCCTCTGACATCAGCCATACGTCAGGCTTTTATAGTGTCAGCGAGAACAGAGCACAGTAAAGCACCTGGAATTCAATCGCGCAAAAATAATCTAAATCTCCTCGCCGTAGTTTTCCCTTCGTAGCGTCCATCCGCGGCGACCACGCCTTATCCCACAATGCACCGATGTAAACAAACGTGACGAGTATGTCTGGGGCACATTCGGACGATGACTACGTAGTTATCATCGAAGACACCACAATACCTAACGAGTGAGTACTATCATACACTCCCACACCTTTATAGCGCGTAGTTAACCTTGTGTCACCTTTAATTAAGGATCTATTAAGGGTTATGTAAAGACGTGTTTGTAGCTCCATGTTTCACGGTGTTTTTGGTGGGGTTTCTGTGGGAATTATCGGTTTTTTTGTGGATTTTGGGGCGTCAGTTCGCCCCACTTAAGTTGGTTCGCCACAAGTATTATTCAACAATGCACAAATCATGTAGTAAAACTTTATTAAAACCCAAGAGAAACATACAAGAATAAAATTTTGGAAACAGTAAAATACAACG
>JACEEZ010014404.1:0-13263 GCA_016584305.1 Chionoecetes opilio
ATAATAATAATAATTATAATGTCATGGTATTAATGATAATAATAGTTTATAATAATAATAAAACTAGGAAATAGACGTCACACACTAAAGATGTGGAACGTGTCCAAGCTCGCACAGGCTAAAGTCAACTTTTTAAATACCCTCACCTTAAAATACTTCTATTACAACCTGACCTAACCCAAGAATGAATTACATAAGATTACATATTGGCTTGCCAATATGCACTCTAGACCTTGCCCCGCCCGCATTCGTGGAGTAAACATTTTACAAGCCTATAATTATGCACTCTAGACCTTGCCCCCATTCGTGGAGTAAACATTTTACAAGCCTATATGCACTCTAGACCTTGCCCCCATTCGTGGAGTAAACATTTTACAAGCCTATATGACAGATTCACCAATCTATTTAGTATCAAAGAATGAATTCGGCTGAAATAGGTGTCCAAGCGAGGGAAGCGAGCTTGGACAATTTTTTTTTGTTTGTTTGTTTGAAGAATTTCGTCAGTTATCGACGCAGCTAAGATGGATCTCCACTGTAACTAGACAGCTCCTCCTTGGAGGAGAGAGAGCTGTCTGATAAATCACTTTCTGATAAATGAATTAGCAGCATGCATAAATTAGCGCTAACTAAATAAATAAAATCATGAAATTGGGTAATTTTTCCGATTGATGATGTTATTTATATAGTTAACACTAATTTATGCATGCTGCTAATTCATTGATCAGAAAACTACATATATCAATGGAAAGCTAATGAAATTCCGCTTCTATTGATATTCTCCATGTAAAAAGTTTTCTCGCAAAATATTAAATGGCGAAGAGTTTAAGTGAACATGCATATTTTTTTAGTCTCATAATGGCATTTCTTTAGTGTGTTTTATGGTTTTTTATTTGATAATATTATAGAACAAACATTTCCGAAGACAACAGTATATCTTTTATACTGATAAACATATATTTGGTAGTGGAAAATTACCATAAGCTGGCAAACACGGGCGGCAAGTGGAGTTTGTTGGTCCTCCACCTAGCTCTGACGGGCGGCATTTGGCTTGAAGCTGCTAGATCGTGACGTCAGTGCAAGGCACCTATTTGACCATAAACCCGCCCCACTATCTGGCAATCCTGATGTTACAGTGAACCAGTGTTTCCACTGGCAAGGAAATTTCCGGATTTCAAGGAAATTTAGGCCTAGCTGAGAAGGAAATTTCTAAGGAAACCCAAAATCTAAGGAAATCCTAAGGAAATTCATTATTTTCGGACATGTTAAAATTTGTGTGTACAGTAAAACCCTTATAACTCGGCACGCTAGGGGCTCTGGCCCTTGCCGAGTTATTCAATGTGCCGAGTTATTCAATGTCCTCCTCTGATATGAGTTATAAAAAAAAAAAAAAAAAAAAAAAAAAAAAGGACATACAGTACTGTAAAAGCATAAAAACTACACTTACCAATGCACGGGTAGCATCAGGCATGTAATCCAAGGAGAGGGGAGCCTTGTTGTAACATGTAAAAGATGTTAGGGGGACTCAGTCGCATTTTAACACTGGTATCACTATAATCACAACTCTGTACTGTATTGTATACAGTACTGTACCTGTAAAACTTAATTTTACATCACTTAAGCACTTAATTACTGCAACACTATACTTGTACCTTAAACTGTGAAACAGCCCTTAATCACTAATGTACAGAATAATTTTTATGTCACTCGGGGGTCAGTGCTGCTGTCGAAAATGTGAGTGGCAGATCAGGGGAGGTACTGTTCAGGAAGCTGCAACCAGACTCACTACTTGTAGAGGGCTGAGGTTCCCTGGCGTGTGGCTTTGGTTTGAAGAAGGCTGAAATTTTCGTTTGTTTCTGACTTGTACACTGCCTCTTGATAACAGCATTTCTTATGTCTCTCATAGGTGAGTAGAATGCATCAAATTGGTGTTCCACCAACCCCTCCAAAGCCTTGTCCAGGTGAAAACGAAGCTGAGACATTTCATGCTGGCTGACTGGTCAGCTTCGTCATCACTGTCAGCTTCACAGCAGCTCCCGCCCCCTGCACAACACTAGCTGCTATGTCCTCTTCTGTCTGATGATGGTAGCCCAGAGCCCCAGCATCACTCTCCAGCCACTCAACTATGTTCTCCTCGGTGACTTCCGGCTCACCACCTTTATGCACTGTTGCAGTGAAATCTTCTAAACCAAACCTAGTGAAGTCCACTTCTACTTCAGTCCCTTCAGCAACTTGTTCCATGCATTGCTCAGGGTGGTGGACTTGAGCCCGTTCCACGCCTCAGCCCAGTTATACACAGTGTTGCGTAAGTTGTACGCTTTGAAATTCGCAAGCGACTGAGCCCCCCTTGTGTCCTCTTGTCCCTCTACCTCTTCTACACAGGCACTCCTCCAGCTGCCTGTTTCTGTAGTGTCGCTTGCAGGCCTCGATCACGCCTTGGTCCATGGGCTGGATAGGGAGATGGTGTTTGGGTGGCATAAACATTACTTTAATTCTACACACATGGGCCTCCAGTTCATCTGGGCTCGGATGTGCTGGGGCATTGTCAAGTAGGAGGATGGCCTTGACATTCTCCATTGTGATTGCCAACACAGTTGTCTGGAAATGAATAACAGCAGGCACAAAAAAATGGTGGAACCATTCACTGGTGAGTTCACGGTTAAAACCAGGCCGAGAGGTTGCCCCTGTAGATAACAGGCAGGTTACCCATGACGTTTTTGAGTGCCCGTGGTGTGTTTTGCCTTGCCTACAACATGGGTTTCAGCCTGTGCGACCCGTCAGCATTTCCACAGCACATAATGGAGATCCGATCTTTAGCTAATTTCCTCCCTGGAATGTGCCTTTCCTGCTTTGATGCCTGGGTGTTGGCGGGCATAGACCTCCAAAAAAGCCCCGTCTCGTCAGCGTTGTAGAGTTGGGAGAGAAGGAGGCCAGACTCCTGCATAATTTTCTCCAATTTCTGAGGGAAAGGCACCACCGATGCTTGATCAGCACTAGCACTCTCTCCCACCACTTTTCGGTTGGCTAGGCAGTGGCGACTCCGAAAAGTGAAGAGCCACCCAGCACTAGCCTTGAAATTGGTCACCTTTAAGTGCTTGGCCAACCTTACAGCGGCGTTTTGGAGGTCAACCCTTACAGTAACTCCAACTGCTCGTTCCTGCTTGTACCACTTGTACACTGCTGCATCCAGGGAGACGTTCTTAACTGGCTTAATCCTCTTCTTGGTAGTCTTGGAGGTGCTTGGATCCTCCAAAGTAAGGGCCTGGGCACGAATCTTCTCTTTGACTTTCTTGATATCATAGAATGTGCTGGATTTGATATCAAACTCAGCACAAATAGCACGCATGGACGCACCTGCATCCATCCTTGCCAGCACTTTCACCTTTTCCTGCAGGCTCAGGCTCTTCAATTTTATTCCCTTCCTGCTGGAGACACCCTTGCGTGATAGAGCTGACATCTTGATATGCAGTACTGTATGATGTAATCCTAAAACACGTAAAATAGGTGGCAAAGTAAAGCAAAGGTCAGCAGCTTGCTGTATTCATAAAGCTTCTTAGCAACTCCTAAGTTTAAGAGTTCCTAGAAGTTAGCTCGGGTGTCGCTGTGAGTTGCTAAGAGTCATAGCAACTCACAGCAACACCCGAGCTAACTTCTAGGAACTCTTAAACTTAGGAGTTGCTAGGAGTTTAGAGTTGGACAGAGACTGCTGGAACCAGCGCGTAGGCTGCGCCGTGTTTTGTTGTCCAAGCACCGTCTTGGATTACAAATCCCAATCCAATAACACTTGCTGAAATGTGTTTATACTACTTTGTGATATTGTTTGCAATGTTTTGCATGATTATTATTTCGGCTCCTACCAAGCTTGTTGTTTTTGAAGCAGAAACCAATCCTTTTTCAATTTCGACAAAAAATGGAATTCGTATCCAAGACGGTGCTTGGACGACATAAACACGGCTCAGCAGCTGACAGCCTACACGCTGCTTCCCGACCTTTGCTTTACTTTGCCACCTATTTTACGTGTTTTGGGATTACATCATACAGTACTGTATTTCAAGATGTCAGCTCCATCACGCAAGGGTGTCTCCAGCAGGAAGGGAATGAAATTGAAGAGTCTGAGCCTGCAGGAAAGGGTCAAAAGGACAAAAACACGACTTTATGCGACTGACGATATGCCGAGTGTAAGCAAAGAGATGCAGTTATAACATCAATATGCCGAGATACATTATTTTTTGCCGACTTTCTGTTTACATGTTCACACAAGAGGTTGTGAGGGCATGATATGCCGAGTGAAAACCATGAGATGCAGTTTAGGTGAGGCGGTAGCAGAGTGGTTAGCGTCACCGAGTGGCATATTCCCCCTTTTCGGCAGGTTGGCGGCCCTCTACGCATGGCTGTAGCTCCGAAACTAACTACAGGATTTTCTTGAAAATAACCTCATTGTAATTCCCACACAGTTACTTTATATAAATAAAATTAAAAAAAAAAAAAAAAAAAAAAAAAAAAAAAAAAAAAAAAAAAAAAAAAAAAAAAAAACCTGTGTCCTTGCCATGCCGAGTTATATCAAATTCCGAGTTATACAGTGCCGAGTTATAAGGGTTTTACTGTATTTAAAATGTATTTACAAATATATTTAAATACAATTGATGTATTTAGTATTTAGTATTTAAATACATTCGTAAAATGTATTTAGTATTTAAATACATTTCTCCCATGTATTTAGTATTTAGTATTTAAATACATTTCTCCCATGTATTTAGTATTTAGTATTTAAATACATTCAATGTATTTAGTGCCCAGCTCTGGACACCCACCCACCCACCCACTACTATCTATGATAGCTTCTCCCTCCCTGCCCCCCCTATCCTCACCCATCACTGGAGCAGGGCGTGGTGGGCTGGGGGAAGGAACAAGGAGGGAAGGGGAGATAAGAAGGAGTAAGTGTCATGTATGTTGGTGTGAGAAAACTTATAATACCAAGAAGGAAATACTGAAATGGATCTAATGTGTGGTTTTAACATCATCATCATCATTAACATTATCATCTCACCTGGCTATTTAATCTTAATCTACGTATCTCTAGAAATGTCTGAAAAAAATTATTATTTCCTTAGATTTTGCGTACGTTTCCTTAGAAGTTTATATATATATATTCCTTCTCAGGCCTAAATTTCCTTAAAATAATGAAATTTCCTGAAAGTGGAAACACGTATTGGTTCACTGTAACATCAGGATTGCCAGATAGTTGGGCGGGTTTATAGCCAAATTAACTGAAAAAAAAAAAAAAAAAAATATTTACATTTATATATTATATGTATATAAATACTCATTAAAGTATTTAATTACTGTATTTAAATACATGAAAACAAATGTATTTATAAATAATTTCTTAATACACAGATGTATTCAAATACAAATGTATTCAAATACTGCCCAGCTCTGGCTATATATCTATCTAAACTGTCTTTCCCAGGAATCTCAGGGTGGGCATTTTCGAAGGGGCTCTAAGCTACACCCTCTTAGCGTCCTAAGACCGACTTAGTTATACCGGGGCAAGAAGACTGGTAAGGAAGCATTTTCGAGCGTCATCTTAGCCTCGTGTAAGGCCAACCCTTCTTAGTGCCACCCCCTCCGCTTCAACCAATCAGCGTGCGCGACACAAGTCTGTATTTGGCGGGAAATACGTATACCACGCCGAGGGAGTCTCTCTCTCTCTCTCTCTCTCTCTCTCTCTCTCTCTCTCTCTCTCTCTCTCTCTCTCTCTCTCTCTCTCTCTCTCTCTCTCTCTTTCTTTTTTTCCCTGCTCTCTCTCCTTTTTTTTCTTCTATTATTTTTTCTCCCTCCTCTTCCTTCCCCCTTTTAATCCTCCACACACACACACACATCATAGCCAGTATGGGATATTATCGTGAATAACGAAACTTTTTATCTGGTGAGTTTTGATGTTTAGAATTAATCTGCTAACCATTTCTCTCGCAAATATTTTATATATATATATATATATATATATATATATATATATATATATATATATATATATATATATATATATATATATATATAGTTAGGTTAGATATAGGTTCGGTTAGGGTCAATTAGTTTTTTGTCATTTTTGTTCCAAATCACAAAAAAGTTATTTGCGACATAACTGGTCAGCAGATTAATTCAAAACATCAAAACTCACCAGAAAAAAAAAGTTTTGTCCCCCCAAGGAAGTATTCACCCAAGGAAGTATTCACCCAAGGAAGTATTCACCCAAGGAAGTATTCACCCAAGGAAGTATTCACCCAAGGAAGTATTCACCCAAGGAAGTATTCACCCAAGGAAGTATTCACCCAAGGAAGTATTCACCCAAGGAAGTATTCACCCAAGGAAGTATTCACCCAAGGAAGTATTCACCCAAGGAAGTATTCACCCAAGGAAGTATTCACCCAAGGAAGTATTCACCCAAGGAAGTATTCACCCAAGGAAGTATTCACCCAAGGAAGTATTCACCCAAGGAAGTATTCACCCAAGGAAGTATTCACCCAAGGAAGTATTCACCCAAGGAAGTATTCACCCAAGGAAGTATTCACCCAAGGAAGTATTCACCCAAGGAAGTATTCACCCAAGGAAGTATTCACCCAAGGAAGTATTCACCCAAGGAAGTATTCACCCAAGGAAGTATTCACCCAAGGAAGTATTCACCCAAGGAAGTATTCACCCAAGGAAGTATTCACCCAAGGAAGTATTCACCCAAGGAAGTATTCACCCAAGGAAGTATTCACCCAAGGAAGTATTCACCCAAGGAAGTATTCACCCAAGGAAGTATTCACCCAAGGAAGTATTCACCCAAGGAAGTATTCACCCAAGGAAGTATTCACCCAAGGAAGTATTCACCCAAGGAAGTATTCACCCAAGGAAGTATTCACCCAAGGAAGTATTCACCCAAGGAAGTATTCACCCAAGGAAGTATTCACCCAAGGAAGTATTCACCCAAGGAAGTATTCACCCAAGGAAGTATTCACCCAAGGAGTATTCACCCAAGGAAGTATTCACCCAAGGAAGTATTCACCCAAGGAAGTATTCACCCAAGGAAGTATTCACCCAAGGAAGTATTCACCCAAGGAAGTATTCACCCAAGGAAGTATTCACCCAAGGAAGTATTCACCCAAGGAAGTATTCACCCAAGGAAGTATTCACCCAAGGAAGTATTCACCCAAGGAAGTATTCACCCAAGGAAGTATTCACCCAAGGAAGTATTCACCCAAGGAAGTATTCACCCAAGAAAGTATTCACCCAAGGAAGTATTCACCCAAGGAAGTATTCACCCAAGGAAGTATTCACCCAAGGAAGTATTCACCCAAGGAAGTATTCACCCAAGGAAGTATTCACCCAAGGAAGTATTCACCCAAGGAAGTATTCACCCAAGGAAGTATTCACCCAAGGAAGTATTCACCCAAGGAAGTATTCAGTGTTCATCTGCAAATTTACCCTTTTTTTCTCTCTTTTTTTATAAGATATCCCTCTCCCCCAGCAAGCTTGGGGCTGCTGGTAGGCAGGGTTTTCTGGTGAAGAGACAATATCCCAAGTGATTTACGAGTAAAGCAACGTACTAACCTCATCAAATAATATCCCAGCTAGGATAGAAACCATAAACTAGAAACCATATCGAGTCCACTCAAAAAAACACAGAAACCATATCTAGTCCACCCAGCTCACCCCAAACAGGGTTTTCACCATTAACCTCATCTAATGATCTCATCTCACCATTAACCTCATCTCACCGCCTACTACAAGAAGCTTATTAATTAACCTAACCTCACCGATTAACAGTAATGGAACAAGGGGTGTAAAAACGGGGGGCAGACCCGCCCTGAAAAGGCCCGCTTTCCCCCTCTGTTGGAAGGGGGACGAGTGGCCCTGGTGGCACAGCGTGGCCTTGTTGTTTAGTGGCGGCGACTGCGGGTCAGGGTCACGGCTCAAAGGGCGGCGCCCTGTGAGAGACTGTTGTGTTGACGGGCAGGCCGGTGTGAAAGTGTGTAGCGCGGCTACACAGTTTGTTGAGACAACGAGTGTGTTGGGAGGGAGAGACTGTGTGCACGGGTGCATGTGGCGGCGTGTAGTGGTACACGGATGAACAGTGGGGTGAGCTTTTGTGCGCTGGGTTGAGCTTGTGTGTGCTGGGGTGAGCCTGTGTTCTTGGGCGAGCCGGGCAAGAAGGGCGTGCACGTGTGAGAGACAGTGACTCCAGGACTGTTGGCGGTGGTCGTCTCGAGAGACAGTGACTCGTGGTTGGGATTGGATTGGCCTGCTTGATGTTTGATGTTTGAATAATTTCGTCGTATCGACGCAGCTGAGATGGATCTCCGCTGTAACCAGACAGTTCTCTCACAAACTACCTCTAGAGAGCTGTCTGCTAGTGCTTATAGTGTTGGCCGAAGCCAGCACCCCGGGAGGCGGCTTGCCTTACGTGAGAGACAGTGACTTTGTACAGTGGGTAATAGTGGGGAAAATAATAAAAACCGTGCACAGCAGTAAAAGTGTCTCCCTTCAGTCCTTCCCGTCCCCTCCATAGCCCCGAGCAGTAGTTGTGTGACGAAGTTGAGGGTGGTGGGTAGGCACCCCCACTCCTTCGTTACAATAACCATCGCTATAGACTTTAAGAAAGCCTTTGACAGTGAAAAGAAAGCCACTAATAGAATGCCTAAGAAAGTTCAGGATACATCAACACATAATTGACGTCATAAGTGACATATACCAAAATGACAAGACCATCCCGTATCTAAACAATGAGATCATAACAAACATGGATGTCACCAGCGGAATAAGGCAAGGCTGCAGTGGTTCAACATCACTGTTCTTAATGATAACATATATCATCATCCTACACCTGAACAAAATTGATTAGCAAGAAAGCCAAGACTTTTCACAAGAACATTCACAGGTATAAGCACAAAACGGGGTGATCAAGCAACAACCACCACAATACTTCAAGAACCAGAAAAAAATCACCGATACCAAGGTGTTACCCCCACACAACTTCGAAAACGCCCACCACCGCTTCCGTGGGCATGCGCTGACCCATGACAGACACACGGAACACACGCACAAAGGCAGATAACCTCAAAAGTAAAGATCTTTCAAATTACTTTCTGATGTTAGCATTAATTAATGGCCGCCCAGGTAATATGGGGTTAGAAATACTCCTTATGATGAGAACTAAACGTTTAGTATACCTACCTAAAACCACCGATCGTGTATTGGTTGAACCTTTATATAAATATAATGTCACTTATACTTCTTGTTCTCCAATCTGCCAATTCTATTTTCCATCAATCAATATTTCCAAATTCTTCAACTTGTCGCTGACTTCTGTCTCTGATTCTTTCTGGTGTGTTTTTTCCCATCTTATTGCATGTAGTGATGTACGTTTGCTCTTATTTATCTCTAAGCCCTAATGTTTACCTATGTTTAGTGTCATAGCTGTCACTTGCTCAGCTTTACTTAATCACGGGCCTTCCAATATCATCCAGTTATACACTAAAACTAGGGATGTTATCCTAAACATTTCCTCCTTGTAGCCTTTAATTCTTCCTAATTTCTCCTCCATCTGGTATAGCAAGGCTCTTAAACCATCCACTTATAATTTCCTCTATTCCTTATGCTGGTCTAAGCAGGCGTGTACAGGCATGTATACCTAATAAGACTAAGATAGTGAGCTGACCTGCAACCTGGTGGCCGTCTGGGAACCTCCCGTCAGCTCCAGTACACCGGGTCAAGGGGTGTCAGGCTAGACTTATTTGCCATTATTCCCTACCAAACCAGCTACAATTAAGTGTTGACATGGTCAACATAGGTTGTCGCAAAAGAAAATATAAGCGTTTTACATTATTCATGGCGTTATTATGAGGATTGTTAGCAAAATAAAAGCATTCGACCATATGTCCTACAACATTCTATCCAGTGATTTAGAGGAATGCATCAAGTCGGGTGTATGGGTACGTACATAGTGCCTTCATGCATGCAAAGAGAAGGTAATCGAACCAAATAATGGTGCCCTGATTTCAATTTCTTGCAATCAATAGTGAAAGATAGGGATAATTTCGCCATTCAACATTATCATTACATTTCTGAATGCAAGCACGATCTACAAATGTTTACCATTTAATTGTATTCCATTTATTATACTGGACTTAAATCAAGCAATAAGTATTATATAATGATTGTTTCCTTGGAGAAGATTGTAGTTTTCAGGAGTTTCATCCTTTTTTAAATACCGCTTATATATGAATTGTATGTAAACCGTAGCTACTATAAGAAAAATATTAATTTCAAAACACCAAGTGAAAACGTGTAAGAAAAATAATCTTATGAAGCCCGCTATACATTTATTTGGATGAAGTTCCAGAACGGCCACCAGATGTCAGGTCAGCACATTAGTCTATTGCCAACGTTCAAGTTACATACATTTCAGAGATACGTACAAACCTGTGAGTAATTATAACTATGCAGTGGTTTTCATGTATATTTCATCCCCCCAACATTCTCAGAAGCATTAGAGTGTAGCCAGCCAGTCAGTCAGTGGTGATGGTAATAGTAAGAACCATTGACACTACGTATATATACCATTTAAGCTGATACAATATAGGCACTGTTGAGTAATATTGGGGTATAAGCTGTAGTGTACTTTTTTCCTTTTGACAGTGCTGAGTGTGCAGTGTTCAGTATTGACAAGAGTAATGCTGGACTAACTTTTGTACATTGCAAGTTCAGTACAAACCCAACTATTCAGTACGACTGAACGTAAGTATGGGAGCTCCTGTATTTGTCTCAATGATTACTTTTGTTCAGGTGTAACAACTCCAACTGTTATTAGTTCTACTCATGGTGCTTTATCTATAACTATTTCCATAATATTTGAGTTACTTTTGACCCATTGCCATAATGACACTAGCTACCCCTTTTTATGCAAATTTCTGCCTTATTGTATTAATTCCTTCATATTTAGGGGAATGTTCACACTAGTATACCATGTTTCATCTTTCCAGGATACTTTGATAATTCTGTGGAAAAACCTGCATGAAATAGACACAGGTGTTAATATTTATAGCCTCGTTTTTTGTAACTTCGTCGCATCGACTTGTATATTTATAGATAATTTGGTCTTCTCTTTTAATGCAGTTGTCATCACTTTTCCTGTGGCTGTCCAATGATGAAGAGACAGAGTAAGGTTTATGCGATATGTGACCTGCAGAAAATAGGAGTGTAACTTATGCGTGGAAAGACTGTTTTTTAAAGCAATCAGCAGAGAAACCTTTAAAACCCTGGATACATTTATTAAAAGTCACACCTGAACTGCCAACCCAACAACTGCTGGGGGTACCTGGAACTGTCGCCGATCGGAACTCTCGTCACCGTCGGCGAGTGTTCCAATTATTGATATTACAGGACCCAATGTATACATTTAATCAGGTTTTTCCCGTGTTTCTGAATTCAGGGATGAAATACAAGCAATAGCTTGATCAGTTAGGTTAGGATAGGTGTCAATGTCCAGGTTAGGTTAAAATTACCACGTCGGCGAGAGTTCTAGCTTGGTGTTTCGGCGAGAATTCCCATCGGCGACAGTTCCGTAAACCCTGCTGGGGCCATTACTTCCTCACAGAACACAAGGGCACGGCTGCCACCACACATGTAACATACAGCCACCACCACCACCACCCATTGCCACACAGGACATACTCCCACAGGCACGGGTACAACCACACTTGTCCACACAACACACCACCTCAAAAGTGGATCTTCATGTGGCTGGCAATTTCACCCTTTGTCTTGAAACACTTGCTACAAATATCACACTTGAACTCCCGCAAGCCATTGTGTCTAAATGTATGTTGGTTGAGTTCAAAATTGGTAGTAAATCTTTTCCCACACTCCAGACATTCATGATTCTTAACACCACGGTGTCTCAGGGTGTGTGTGGTGAGGTCACTCTTGCTAAATAAATCTTTTCCCACACTCTAAACATTCATGATTCTTAACACCACTGTGTATCAGGGTGTGTTTGGTGAGTTCACCCTTTGTTGTAAATCTTTTCCCACACTCTAAGCATTCATGATTCTTAACACCACTGTGTGTCAAGGTGTGTGTGGTGAGGACATTCTTTCTAGTAAATCTTTTCCCACACTCCAGACATTCATAATTTTTAACACCACTGTGTGTTACAGAATGTCTCTCAAGCTTACTCTTGTATTTGAATGTTTTGTCACACTGCTGGCACTTCAGCTCACTGTGTGCCTTGTGGCCTGAGCTGCCTGCCTCCAGGTGACTCTTGCCATCACCCCTGTGCCTCCCCACCCCTGAGGCAGACTGATCCTGCTGCTCCCGGCCACTCATGCTGCTGCCCGGCCCCACAGCCTCCACCGCAGCAACACTCTCGCCAGCCGGTCTTGCGGGAACCCTCGGGGATGCCGCGGCGAGCCAGGTCAGTGCCGGGCGGAGCAGCCGGCTTGGACTGTGACCTCAGCACCTGTAACAGAAATGACAGTCAGGACACAGAGAGCCTCGCGCTGCCCTGACACTCTGCTCCTGCCTGCGGGGCCCACACCCTGCTTCCTGCCTCACTCACACCACAAGGCAAGGCAAGGCCTCCTCTCCCTCCTCCTGAAAGGAGAGGTGAATAACTGGACTAATATGGTGAATAAAGGACGTGTTGATGAAAATGCATGACGAGGAGGAAGAGACAAGACTTGAGGATGAAGTGGAAGAAGTAGTAAGATTGGGACTTTTTGGAATAAGATGCGAGATTTCAAGTTCAGAATTTTTAGTAAAGGATAGTCCAAGAATGTCATTGTAGAAGGAGACAGTTGAGTGTCATTGAAGAAGATGGGATAGTTATCTGGTAGGTTGTGTTGAGTAGATAGGTGAAGAAATTGGGTTTTTGAGGCATTGAACAAAACAAGGTTTGCTTTGCCCCAGTCAGAAATTATTGCAAGATCAAAAGTTAGGCGCTCGGTGGCATCTCTCTGTGAATCACTTAGTTCCTGTTGAGTTGGACGTCTAATAAACGACGTTGAGCAATGTAGGGTAGAATCATCAGCGTAGGAGTGGATAGGGCTTTGAGTTAGACTTAGAAGATCATTAATGAATAATAGAAAGAGAGTGGGTGATAGGACAGAACCCTGGGGAACACCACTATTGATAGATTTAGGAGAAGAACAATGTCCGTCTACAGTAGCTGCAATAGAACGGTTTGAAAGGAAACTTAAGATGAAGGTACAGAGAGAAGGA
>JACEEZ010014404.1:15322-105322 GCA_016584305.1 Chionoecetes opilio
TAGAAAATTTCTAGTGATTGTCCATACACTCCCACTTCCCCCAAACAAGTTTGGGGACCTGGGGGAATGCGGGGTTTTCAGGTGGGGAACAAATAATGCGTCAGAAACACGTAATTTAAGAGTTGTGTAGGGGGGTAAAATTCCCTAGATCTAGGGTAACTTCCTTAAATCTAGAGAAATTTGTCTAACCAAAATGAACCTAACCTTGCGGGGGCTTGACCCACCGATAACCTAACCAAAGCTAACCTGGTTACAGGAAGTTTCGACGGGGGAAAATGGAGGTTTCGATGGGTACCGTCGAACTCCGTCAAAACTTCCAATGTGCTTATCATAGATCCTACAGAGTTATATGTCTTATCTTTATATGATTGTCACTGACTGTACCATCTAACCTAACCAAAACAAATCTAAGCTAAACTAACCTAACCTAACCTTACCAAATCTAACCTAAACTAAACAAATTTAGCCTAACCTCCTAGCGGGGGGTTGGGGGGGTTCTCGACACTTCGGTCATCATTCTGTGAGGATCGTCAGGTTCACACGTCTCTGGACTCAGAAGAAATCCAATGATTTTCCCTAGATCTAGGGAATTTTTTCAACACCCCTAACTCAAAAACTATGTGGTTGCGACGCATATTTTGTACCCCAGCCAAATATCCCACATTCCCCCAGGTCCCCAAGCTTGTTTTGTGGGAGAGGGGGAGTGTGGGCAAACACTAGAATAATACCGGATGACAACTGTGTGTGGAGAAAGGTAATGAGTGGGGTGATGTTGATGTTTGATGTTTGAATAATTTCGTCGTATCGACGCAGCTGAGATGGATCTCCGCTGTAACCAGACAGCTCTCTCACAAACTACCCTTAGAGAGCCGTCTGCTAGTGCTTATAGTGTTGGCCAATGCCAGCACCCCGAGAGGCGGGTTACAAACCCCCGGCTAACACCTGGTACCCAATAACTGCTGGGTGGACAGGGGCTCGGGTTTTAAGGAAACAGCCCAACTGTTTCCGCTCCGCCCGGGGATCGAACCCGGGACTTCTTGGTTGTGAATCGAGCGTGCTTCCCCTACACCACGGAGTACCCGTGTAGCCCAAGGCACAGTTTTGTCCTGAGTAGCGAGTGAGTGAGTGAGTTTTTAGCGTTGCGAGTGAGAGGGGAGGTGTGGGTAGTGGTGTGTGTGTGGGGGATGGTGGTGTTGTGAGGAGGAACCCTAGGAGCCCTGGTGGTGATGTCCTGCCAGGCTATCACAGGCGTGGCAGCTGACCTGTCTCCTGGAGGAAGGCACAGGTGAGGCGGAGGACAGCGTGTTGGGGTGGACGCCTAAAGGTCAAAGGTGGTGACGTTCAGGGCGAGGAGTTGAGGGCGTGGTGGTGGGCGTGGACACTGCAGCAGCAAGTGTTAGGGAGGGCAGGATCCTGCACCAGGGGCAGGACACAGACGCAGGTGTGCAGGCCAAGGGAACCCCCAGGCCAGTGTTGCGTTGCCTTGTTGATCAAGAGTCTGGCATTACCAACAGCACTCCCGTACGGACTACTGAGCTCATTTTCTGTCTATCTGTTATGTCGCATCCTTTATTTATCTTGGGTAAATCTGCAGTTTACAACAATACTCCCAATCACCATTTTTTTCCCCGCCCAACAAGCCTGGGGCACTGTGGCAAATCAGGGGTTTTGGGTGGCGGAGGTAAAGGCCTCTTCCATTTGTGCCCAAGTTGCATGAACCAGTTCTTTCAGTTTAGGGTTGGGTTCTGGGTTCAGGGTTGAGTTCGCGTGTCACAAATGGAACGCAAAAACCCCGTTTTTTGTTTACAAACATACTCAGCTGGCGAGGCAATTTAAGAGAGAGAGAGAGAGAGAGATAGTCGGGTCACTTAGGGCGGAAAAAAGGCTTTTGCTTCACCTTAGGTGAAGGAAGTATTTTGAGGGTCTTATCCTAAGCATTTTGTGCCGCTGAATCCGAAAATCGTAGTTGGGTCACTCGTTAGCGGTAAGTTTTCGCGCAATTTGCAATTTGGCAATTTGGCAATAAAATTGGCAATTACAAATTGCAGAATGAGAACCAGACGTCGTAGAGACCTCGTTTTGGACTCAAATTGAAGCTTATAAGAGTGCATAAAATGTTTATGAGTACTCCGTGGTTGTATCTGTTCGGATTACTGATCTATAATGGAAATTAGAGATAAGTGGAAAAAAATTGGGAAAAATATAAAAGGAATAATTTTGGCCTTAAAGCCTGAGTTATTAATAATTAAAAACTAAATTTTAATTAGTAAAAAAAGTAAAATAACAAACAATTGTTCTTAGGACACATTTAATTAACGAATTGTGCAAGGGTGGTACAATTATTGCGTAGAACAGGGTATTTCAACTGAAAAATGCTTAGGATAAGACCCTCAAAATACTTCCTTCACCTAAGGTGAAGCGAAAGCCTTTTTTTCCGCCCGAAGTGACCCGAGTATTAATCCAGAACAGAAAATTTCAAACAACGAAACCGAGTCTCCTCCGCGTATTTTTGGAAAATAACAATTAGAACACAAAAAAAAATCCCTTACTTGCGATAGCGAGCGTTCACAAGTTGAAAAAAATCGAATATCTAGTCGTCTACGCCATCGACGTCCTCATGCCATCTTCCTCGTAGTTGATGCACATCTCGGGGGAGCAATCGCAAAGCTCCGAACAAGGAGTCTGCAGGCGTGACAGCGGCAGCGATTGGTCGAGCAGTTCGTCTTGCATCCGCACTGCATCCCATCCATGATACTTTGCGGGGCGGGAGGCAGGGTGGAAGGGATAGGCGCCAGGTTTGGTCCGTAGCCGTACTTGGTCGGGTCGAGGGTCACCAACTCCTTCTTCACAGCCCCCTCCCAGACGACGGCCTGTAGCTGGGCTCGCATAATGTGCTGGGTGGTGGCGTTGACTGTCGGAGGGGCCAGTGCTGCTCCAACCTTCTTCTTCTGAAGTGCCGTCCACCTCGCCTGCGGCAGAGAGCAGGTATATCCGTAAATTCTGCTCACGAATCGGCACAGCACTCCAGGCTCTCTTGCGTCAGTGGACCAGGGCTTCGGAGTGTACCCAAAGCGTCGAGGGTTGCCTGGTCGGCCGCCTGGAACACAGGCCAAGCTTGCAACTTGCCTTTCCTGAAGAGGGCGCAAGTGGTGTCGCAACCAGTCAGAGCATGGAAGGACGTGATCACATCCGCGTGAGAGCCCAGTTCTATCGTGGATGAGCTGAACGTTGAAGTCGTCTTGCCAAGCTGGAGGCACGTGTTGGGAGGTATCTTGGGGAAGTGTCGGAGGAGGAGGACGAGGACGTCAGTGTCCGGAGAAACTACGGTTGCCTCCACATCTTTGTCGAGCATGGAGAGATGATATATCATCTTAGTGTCCGCTTCCTCTTGTTCTGAAGCGAACTTGGCTCCGTCCGGTCCAGAGTTGCCACGGCTTTGTCGCGCCACGCGCAGACGACGCGTAATCCCCATGAATGGTGCTGGATTTGGGAGGCAATAAGAGAGGTCATAGCAGTCTTGTTGCTTTTGGTGGACAAGATGTTAGCCATGGTCATTCCAGCTTTGATCCTCGTCGCTGCTTGGATGTCGATATCGTATCCTCCACCTCGGGCTCGCTGTTCCCTCGTCTTGTCTTTGAGGGACGCGCCGATGTCGTACCTGTCAAAGACAAGGTGCAACTCCCCGTAGCCAACACCCAGTTGGGCAACTCTCTGCAGGAGGGATCCAACCAGGTCCTTAAAGTTGCTGAGCCGGAACGGGGTGCTGCTGAAGGATAGCCATCCCGTCGAGGACCAGCACGCGAGAGGATGAAGGGGTTTGCGAGGCCGTGGAGACCGCCGCGTTCATCTTCTCCAGAACCTGAGAAGGGCACTTTTTGTCGTGACCCGCGGGTGGCCTTGGTCGTCAAAGAGGGCAAGAGGGAACAGGGAGAGCTCATAGTTGGAGATGATGGTGCGAAGGTCCAGACTGCTGTCGAGTTGAGGGCGAGCAGCAGGCGCCGAGTGAAGTCTGAGGATCCCGTGACAATCACCTGCTTCCCTCGATTGAAACTTGGCTTTCTTGCCCAGCGTTTTGAATGTATTGGTAGGCTGACGATGCAGGACCTCCCATGGACTTTGCTGCGCAGTCCTGATCCTTCCCTCTTCGTACTTCAAGAGAGCTTCCTTGCCAGTCTCCTCGATTCTTGTCAGTGCGTCCACCATCTTATCTGGAAACAACCTCCTTGCGGAAAGGACGGTGGTGAGTTGGGCTTTCTCGCGAGTGAAGGGTTATGCTGGCGAAGAAGACCAGCAACCTCTTTTGGTCATCTCGTGTGTCTTCTTCGTGACCGCTGGGCTGTCCTTGTGGTGCTTTGATGCCGTAGCAGAACTTCCGAATGATTTGGCCTTGATTGCCAAGAGTTCGTCTTGGATCAAGAAGAACTTGGTCCTCGTCGAGGATTTTTCGTGATCCTACAAGCCCACCGTCACCTTTCAGAGTCCGGTTCACCTGTTCCAAGGCATGGTCGCAGCCAAGGGACGTGAAAGGTACCAACGACTTACGGACGACCCAGTGTTTCTCCAAGTACGTCCACGCTCTTGGATTCTTGAGGCGGAGGTCCTGCATCATGGCCACGTAAACCGGGACGAACCGGGCGTAGGAGCTTCGATTCATGGCGAAGAAGAACGGTCCGAACTCCTCCAACGTCTTCAGGTGCAGCGCCCAGTCTCCTGTCCGCACAGCCCTGGTGTAGTTCAAAAGCAGGAGGACCATCTTGACGTACGTCATGGAGAACTTGCTCAAGGGACTGTCGTCTGATCCCGCTGACCTCAGGATCTGCAGCTTGGGTGCAAGGATCTCGAGGGCTTTCTTGAAGGAATCCAGTCTTCCATCCTCTGCCAACTCCTGGACGGCGAATTCTTCGGCGCTCTCCATTGTCCCGGAAGAGAACTTGAGAGCTAGGAGTGCACTTGTGAGGATTATGTGTGCCTCAATTCCGCGGTTGACGTGGTTTCCGGCCAAAATCTGCCGGACTGTGGCTGGTCCGTACACCCCCGACTCGTGGAGCACCTCGTCGAAGCCGCTCCCCTCCAGGAAAACACCGATGCACCGCAGCATGGCTATGACGACGTGTAGGTCGCCAAGGCGGACGATCCAGTTTTCCTTCTTCAAGTTCAACTTGATCTCCAGGAGCTTTGAGAAGAGCGCCATGTCGGCAGCAACAAGCACCGGAGCCCCATCGCCGTTCAGCGCTTGTTGAATTTTCTCCATTTCTGTCATCATGGTGAATATTGACGAGTACTCTGGCGCTGGAGAGTCGAGAATGGGCAAGGTGCAGATGAAATTAAGGCCAAAATTATTCCTTTTATATTTTTTTCCATTTTTTTCCACTTATCTCTAATTTCCATTATAGTTCAGTAATGCGAACAGATACAACCACGGAGTACTAAATAACATTTTATGCACTCTTAATAAGCTTCAATTTGAGTCCAAAACGAGGTCTCTACGACGTCTGGTTCTCATTCTGCAATTTGTAATTGCCAATTTTATTGCCAAATTGCCAAATTGCAAATTGCGCGAAAACTTACCGCTAACGAGTGACCCAACTACGATTTTCGGATTCAGCGGCACAAAATGCTTAGGATAAGACCCTCAAAATACTTCCTTCACCTAATGTGAAGCGAATCGCCCTAAGTGACCCTACTAAGAGATAACGAGAGAGAGAGAGAGAGAGAGAGAGAGAGAGATAACGAGAGATAACGAGAGAGAGAGAGATAACGAGAGAGAGATAACGAGAGAGAGAGAGACAACGAGAGAGAGAGAGATAACGAGAGAAATAACGAGAGATATAACGAGAGATAACAAAAGAGATAACAAGAGAGAGATAGCGAGAGTACGAGAGATAACGAGAGATACAACTCAGCTAGCTGCTATGTGAAGGGATCATATCACGTTTAAGATCGCGGGAACGCATGACTCCACCAGCCATGTATGCCTCTTGTATGCCGTCTGACATCCTCTCCGACTCGTGCATGCGGAAAACCCTTCACGATAAGAGAAATAGGGCCCAAGGCGACCATTGTTTGTTATGAACTGAAAACTCTACCCAAGCTACCCACCTCTCAATGTGAGTAGAGAAAGTTCAAGGGTTTTGCTGAGTCACTACGCGCTTTGCCTCGGACCCAGGTTTTCGTGCGCAAATGGAACGCCTGAACTCTTGGGTTCCGTGAACTGGTTCTTGAAATGTCGCAAATGGAAGAAGCCTTAAATGTAACTGGTTCATGATCCCCACGGAAACATAACCTTTCCGAACCTTAACTAGACCTGTAAAACTGCAGTTTAATAAAATAGGCGTTCTTTGTACCGACCACTAAGGAGTACTAAAATTTTACACTTTGTAGCTCCCACTTTTTTAAAACTCTTATGAGTGCACAACTCTGCTTGATACAAGTTACTTCTCGGCAGTAAAAGTGTAAAGTTTTACATTTTTGGGTGTGGGTGGAGCCTTCAAGGTCCTGGCGAATCAGAGCGCGCGCATGCATACACATTCTTCTCTGACATGACCCCGTAAAGGTTTATGTTTTCCATTAATTCTCATCCTATTCAGTATTCATAACATGAAGACCATATGCAAATAATACTGTCTTCAGTTAGGTGTAGTTATGATACTTTGATGGCATGTATACAGCTACATATGGAAGTAGGAGCTCGATCATGAATAATTAAATCCTTAAGCGACATCTGAAATCTTGTCCGCATTAATTCTCGTCATGCTTAGATACCGTCCGAATCTCCGTTTATGTTCGTGGCTAGAGCGGCAAAACTGATGTATTTTTTGCTATACACTGGTACCTTGACTTACGAGTACGAGTGCCCCAACTTACGAGTTTTCCGAGTTACGAGCAGTCACTTGGTCGATTTTTTGCTTTGAGTTGCGAGCCAAAATCCGGGTTACGAGCGATTATTTTTATTTTTATTTTTATTTTTACGAGGGAGCTTCAGATACGCCGCCGCTAATTGGCGCAGCGAACGCCACAACATCCGCCCAGCATCCTGCGTCTCACTCGTTCACTTCACGTGGTTACCTCGCCGTGGAAGCATCTCTGTTGTGTTGTGCTCACACTGGCGAATGCAAATGGCGGAGGGTGAGTGCAGTACGTTTAGCGGCAGTTTCACCCACAGCTGTTTCCAACAGCTGATACACAGAGTATAAACACTGGCGAATGCAAATAGCGGAGGGTGAGTGCAGTACGTTTAGCGGCAGTTCCACCCAAAGCTGTTTCCAACAGCTGATACACCGAGTATAAACACTGGCGAATGCAAATAGCGGAGGGTGAGTGCAGTACGTTTAGCGGCAGTTCCACCCACAGCTGTTTCCAACAGCTGATACACAGAGTGTAAACACTGGCAAATGCAAATGGCGGAGGGTGAGTGCAGTCCAGTCATATAGGTACAGTAAAAGACTTTGGGTGGCTTTTTGGGGGCTGGAACGGATTAATGTATTTCAATTAATTTCAATGGGGAAAATTGATTTGATATACGATCAAATTGAGTTACGAGCTCGATCAATGAACGAATTAAACTCGTAAGCCAAGGTACCACTGTAATATAATCAAATACTTAAATATATTCATGAGTGATATTACAATTGCAATAGAAATGTAATATATATATATATATATATATATATATATATATATATATATATATATATATATATATATATATATATATATATATATATATTATATTGTTACACCCGCAGAGAAATGTCCGTCTGTCTGTGTGTATTTGTCGTGGTGTGTGTGTTGGGGTAAGCAGTGTCAGTATGTATGCGTGTATGTGAGGTTAGGGTGTAGTGGGGCCGTTGGGGCTACACGAGCCTCATCCCAGGAGTTATCAGTGTGTTAATGGGAAGTCGGTTTGTGTGAACTGTTTGAATGTGTTTGGAGGTCATTTTGTGTATGAGGGATACCATAGGTGTGTATGTGTTCAGATGAGAATGTTTTGTGCTTGAAAGTATGTGTGGGGAGGCTGACGAATGGTTGAAGGTTAGAGTCTGCGGTGTCGGCCCTGGGGGGCACCAAGGAGCGGAGGGGGAGCGCGGTTGTGCCGGGAGACGGGAGAGAGAGAGCGGTGAGAGGCACGAGGTGGCAAGGTGGTCTTGGGAGCGGCGAGGCGGGCGAGCCAGTGTTGTCTGTGGGCAGAGGGGAGAGGGGAGCAGCGCGCTGGCCTGGGTAAGACGCATTGAATTAGCTCCTTCTCTCTCGCGCCGCCCTTTGCTGATCTGCCCATACACCAGAGAGAGTGTCAGGGTCTCGTTTAAGTCAGCGTCTCGCATATATGTCAGTACCCGTGTGTGTGTGCCATTCTCACGTAGCCTCCAGTGTGTGAAACTAACAACCATTTAGACAGTGTGAACATGTGAGTCCCGCTCCACCCCCCATCAGTACCGTGTATTGTGACCTCCGCCAATAAATTAGACAGTGTAATACAGTGTGCTCAGTGTCCCTCCCTCCGGGTGAATGATAAAGTATATCAGCGGTGAGAAAGATAAAGCGCATTTTCGTGGCCGCTCTGGCCCGGTCTAGACTGGGCTAGTCCCGGGCGGCCACTGTTTTTGCGAGGCAGTTTAGACCGGGCTGGAATGGACTGGGCCGGGCTGAGCCAGATAGCAGGACCAGGTTGGACCAGTGTGGGGAGAACTGGCGCATGCGCACTACAGTCAGCGGGGAAGGCAACCAGGAGCTTCTCGTGCTGCTGATAAGACATGAAACACCATGATGGCCGACCATAAGACTAAAGTATCACAGGCGTGGTAGTTGTAAAGTCTTCAGCACAGGTTAAAAGGCGGACGACAAAAAGGATATTGACAAGATGGACGCCTGCCGCCTCCACAGTTCAGTTCAGTACCGCCCACTCGATCCCCCAGCCAATAGGAACGACGAATGGGACGGGGCCAGTCTCGATGTATTTTCGCGACCATCAGTCCACCCTGACCCGGTCCGGACTGGACTGAACCAGGGCGGTGAACGTAACGAAAATGCGCTAATACTCGCCTCAGGTATTTCTGCCGAGCCTCCGTCAGGAGTAAGTCTTTACGTGAGGCGCCCTTGGTGTGATAAGAAAGGTGAGTGCCCTGCGTAAAAAATATATATATATATATATATATATATATATATATATAATATATATATATATATATAATATATATATATAATATAATATATATATATGTATATATATATATATATATAATATATATATATATATATATATATATATATATATATATAATATATAATATATACATATATATATATATATATATATTTTTTTTTTTTTTTTTTTTATTATACGTTTGTAGCCTAGAGCACCTGTAGGCATATGGAAAGTATTGATGTTGGTCGATCTCGCCCGTTGGTGGTGCAGGCTGGATTTTTATAGTGACACCTGTGGTCTCAGATGAAGATACCATTTTCTGTGATGTTTGGTTCTTCAGTTTAGGCACATGCAGCCCCTAGAGTCCACCGTCACACTCGCAATCGGCAGACAAGTATTCGCTGCATGTGGGTTGCTTCGGCCACTCGACGATGGATTTGACAGTGGCTCCTTGGTGAGACTTGAACTCGGGACCTTCTGCTCCCCTACCAGGCTCTTGAAAGAGTTGTCCCCGGCAGGATTCGAACTCGGGACATTGAGTTCAGCACTTCAAGAAAGAGGGTTTTTGGTATATATGTTATATCACATAAGGGAGTCTCTTAGAAGCCCTATCGCAGGGCATGAATACGAACATTTCCCCAGTCTCTTTCCGCACCAACACGGTATGGAGCCTCTCCAGACTCAACCACGTGCCTACCTAAGTCAAGATTCACGAGCAATAGGAGGAGGCTGCGGCGTTCCACAGCCACAGATATCGTAGCAGTTATCCACAACACTCGATCATGTCGAGATAAAGGAGCATATACTACGTTAATACGCGAATACTATCAACATAAGAGGGTGGTAAAGGGGCGAGATGCGTTAATTGGAGGATGAATCACAACCAGCATTCATCGAGCTTTAGGCAAAGAATAATTGGTGTATAAGGAAACGTAGATGTACAGGCTTGCGCGGATGATCTCTGCGCCAGAATCCGTTCATTGAGATTTACCGTGCAGATTTAAAGTTGCTTCCCAAGCTATAAAAAAAATGCAGAAGGCATGAATCGTATGTCTGACAGCGACGTACATCATCTTACACACTCACCGGTGTGTGGGAGGGAGGGTTTCCCTCCCTCTCCTCCCTCCATAGGCGGTTGACAGTTTGCATGATTTTGAACTTATAGCCTGCAGCGTTCCCCTCCATCCCGTGTTTTTGCCTGTTTTTGCTGGATTACATAATGGGTGGAAAAAATATGGATGGCACAACGATTCAAGCAATCATTGATCTTTACAAGGCTGGGATCAATAATAAAGAAATTTGCAAGCTTAAAGGACTACAGCTTAGAACAGTGCAAAATTTGATCCGCCGATTTAAGGCTAGCGGAGAGGTGAATCTTCCGCTCCCCAAAAAACAACCAGGGAAACAAAAAAAACGTATAACAGAACCAGGAGCGTGTTTAGGCGACAGCTTGATGCCAACCTTAGCCTTACAGCCAGAGAACTGAAGGAGGAAAATCATACTGTTCTTGGTAATGTGTCGCTTCGTACTGTACAGGAAACTTTGAAACGTGACCTTGGCTACAGGTGTCACCGGGCGCGGAATAAGCCACTGATAAATGACCGCCAAAGGAAGAAAAGGCTTCACTTTGCAAAGAAATACAGAGATTGGCCTCTCGACAAGTGGCGGGCTGTGCTGTGGAGTGACGAAAGCACATTTTGTGTGAGTGGAGGAGGATCAGCAAAAGTGTACCGTCGCCCCGGCTCAGACCCCACCGAGCCTCGCTACACACGAAAGACCACAAAACACCCTCCCAGTTTAATGGTTTGGGGTTGCTTTTCTTTTCATGGTATTGGGAACTTAGTTATTTTCCCAAAGAACACAATTGTTAACAAAGTGGTGTGTGTATTTTGATCTTTTAAATGACCACCTGAAGGACTGCTTTGAAAAGACACAGGCACAGATTTTTCAACAGGATGGAGCATCCTGCCACACTGCTCGAGATGTGATACAGTGGCTTAATGACTGCAAGATTGGGAGACTAAATGACTGGCCAGGTAATTTTCCAGATATATCACCCATAGAAAATCTTTGGGTCATCATTAAAGGCAAACTCCGCTCACGTGACACCTCTACACTCCCCAAGCTTGAAATGGAGCTCCGAAAGTGTTGGGAAGAATTTAAGCCTGAGTTCCTTCAAAATCTTGCTGACAGTGTACCACGTCGCCTTCAAAGGGTCATCAAGAGGAAGGGCTACGCAACGAAATACTAACTACAATTGTAAGTGTTGATATTCTACATTATTTTGTTATAAACATGGTGCGTCATACGTATAAACATTCCCTTTTCGGAGGCGCGCAGTGATTATCCGCGCAAACTGCTATGTAGGTACGTACACACATGTCCATGTAAGCATTAATTAAAGATCCCCGACGCACATCGTGAAATGGCTGTATAGCAAATAAATATTCAAATAACATTTTCATGGCGCCCTAACCTTATCAGTTTGATATCAAGCCCATCTATAAGTTAGAAAACGATGCTAGGCCATTCTAAGAGCTCAAAACAATTAGATATCGGTGTGTAATACTGACAATCACGCTACGACTCTTTGCTGTGCCTTCAATAACGTCAACCTTAATGACATTCCTTGAGCCTCTGTAAGAGATAATGAAGTGTACGACACTTTTATTCCCGGCAACGTCTGGAAAGTGCTTTGGCAGCGCTACAATCGTATTTTGTGATGGCAAGCAGGGGCGGAGCTAAAAAGAATAAAATATTTTTCCTTAGTGGTCGGTACAATGTACGCCTAATACATGGACATTGGTGACGTCACCAATAGACGAGGCCACTTTCCTCGATGTTTTTATTATTCATTTGCTTTAGGCATTTATGAGGAAAAGTTGGCAAACAACTTTTTTAGGATAATTTGAGCATGCTGAATCAAAAACAATTGTTTGCCATGCTGAGATTTGACTCCTGCATACCAAAAATGAGAAACAAAATACACCCATATTGTATACATAAGTATCACTGATTTTTTTCAGACATAGTCAGCCATATCTTATTTATTCTAACCAAATATTACATATTTCTGAATACTTTGTATTGTAATATATAAATATATCTTTTCACGTATATATATATATATATATATATATATATATATATATATATATATATATATATATATATATATATATATATATATATATACTGTATATTGATATGGATGCATTAATAATATTTGTAATATAATAAAACGCGAAGGTATACAAACAGAAATGAAATTCCATGATCCATTAACAAAAGTGAAGCCGGCAACATTTGTTTTTATTACGTTGAAGCCTATAGCGACTGTAGGCTATTTTATTATCAATCTGGAGGTTGATGATGGTTGGCCCTGCGCCCGTTGGTGGCGCAGGCTGGATTTTTATAGTGACACCTGTGATGTTATAGGTGAAGGTCCGTTTTCTGTGATGGTCTACCTTCAGTTTTTAGGCACACGCTGCCACCTATTGCCCCTCCGCCGCACTTGAAGTCGCAGTCGAAGGAACAGGAATGCAGCATGCGGGTTGCTTCGGCCACTCGACGATGGATTTACAGTTGCTCTCTGGTGGGACTTGAACTCGGGACCTTGTGCTCACCTCCCAGGCTCTGGTCGACCACGTTAATGATAGCCGAAAGAGTTGTATCCCCGGCAGGATTCGAATTCGGAACATCGAGCTCACCACTCCAAGACGCTAACCACTCGGCCACCGCAAAGGCTCACACACTGCCACATGTAACACACTGCCCACCACCACCACCACCCATTGCCACACAGGACACACTCCCACAGGCACGGTTACAACCACACTTGTCCACACAACACACCACCTCAAAAGTGGATCTTCATGTGCTGGGCAATTTCACTCTTTGTCTTGAAACACTTGCAACAAATATCACACTTGAACTCCCGCAAGCCAGTGTGTCTAAAGGTGTGTTGGTCGAGTTCAGAACTGGTATAATATCTTTTCCCACACTCTAAACATTCATAATTCTTTACACCACTGTGTGTCAGTGTGTGTCTGGTGAGGTTACTCTTTTGAATGAACATTTTTCCACACTCTAAACATTCATAATTCTTTACACCACTGTGTGTCAGGGTGTGTGTGGTGAGGTTACTCTTTTGAATGAACATTTTTCCACACTCTAAACATTCATAATTCTTTACACCACTGTGTGTCAGGGTGTGTGTGGTGAGGTTACTCTTTTGAATGAACATTTTTCCACACTCTAAACATTCATAATTCTTTACACCACTGTGTGTCAGGGTGTGTTTGGTGAGTTCACCGTTTGTAGTAAATCTTTTCCCACACTCTTGACATTCATAATTTTTAACACCACTGTGTGTCAGGGTGTGTATGGTGAGGGAACCCTTTACAGTAAATTTTTTCCCACATTCTAAACATTCGTGATTCTTAACACCACTGTGTGTTACGGAATGTCTCTGAAGGTGACTCTTGTATTTGAATGTTTTGTCACACTGCTGGCACTTCAGCTCACTGTCTGCCTTGTGGTCTGAGCTGCCTGCCTCCAGGTGATTCTTGCCATCACACCTGTGCCTCCCCACACCTGAGGCAGACTGATCCTGCTGCTCCCGGCCACTCATGCTGCTGCCCGGCCCCACAGCCTCCACCGCAGCAAGACTCTCGCCAGGACGCGACGGCCGGTCCTGCGGGAACCCTCGGGGATGCCGGAGCGAGCCAGATCAGTGCCGGGCGGAGCAGCCGGCTTGGACTGTGACCTCAGCACCTGCAACAGTGGTGACAGTCAGCACACAGAGAGCCACGCGCTGCCCTGACACTCTGCTCCTGCCTGCGGGGCCCACACCCTGCTTCCTGCCTCACTCACACCACACTTGGCAAGGCCTCCTCTCCCTCCTCCTCCTCCTGAAAGGGGAGCTGAATAACTGGATTAATAGGGTGAAAAAAGGACGTGTTGATGAAACTGAATGATGAGGAGGAAGAGACAAGACTTGAAGATGAAGTGGAAGAAGTAGTAAGATTGGGACCTTATGCAGAAGGAAGAGATAGACTAATAAAACTAAGACTGAAATGGCAGACTGCAACCGAGGAGATCCTGGCGAGAGCTTTTGGGCCGAGGTCAACGGATGATGACAGGGAGGTGGATGCAAAACAAGCAGTGAAGGAAGAGCAAAGGAAAAAGTTAAGGAAATGAAAGAGGAAGTAAGGCAGAAAAATGAAGAAAGAATGGAGGCAGAGAAAGCAACATTTTTTAAGGTAGTACAGGTTGAAGTTCCCAAACTCGGCATCCCAAGACTCGGCAACACCCAAAACTCGGCTATGGTTCCGGATTTTCCAAAACCCGGCAGAACACCTAAAACCCGGCGCGTAGTTGCCGGGTCGGCCGCTGGGTGCCACCACACTAGGCCGCTTGGTTTCTCCCACCGATTTGTTTGTTGTTATTGTTAAGTGGTGTTGTGACTGCAGAGTTGTGTACACTGTTATTTTGTGTACTTCTACAGGTCTGTTATTGGTATTATGGCTCCCAAACGTCCAGGAACACCTACTGGTGCAAGGGAAAAGAAAAGGAAGAACAATGTGTTAGCTATTTCTGAGAAAATTGACCTTTTGTCTGATTTTCATGCTTTTTTTCCCCTTAATAAATCTACGTTCTAAAAGTCGGAAAATTCCATTACTCGGCTCGGCGCTGGTCCCGAGGGTGCCGAGTTTGGGAACTTCAACCTGTATTAGAAGAATGGCTGAGAAAATTATATATAAAGAAAAAAGACTAAAGGAAAATGTTGTGAGGAAATGTTGTAAAAAAAGGACTGGCAGTGATGTACACGAACACAGATGGGATAATACCAAGCAGGCGGGAACTAAGAGATTATTTATTAACTAAAGATCCAGGCGTGGTGTCTAACTGTACCGCGTGCAGACAGGGACCTTCTGCGACTTCGCGGGATTCCTGCAAAAACGTAATTATTGAAAGAAAGAAAAAAAAAAAAAAAAAAAAAAAAAAAAAAAAAAAAAAAAAAAAAAAAACTAAAATTGGCCGGGAAAAATTTGTCAGGGTCTTATAAGCTTTAATGAAACCTAACCTAACCTTATAGGTTTTAATGAAACCTAACCTAACCTTATAGGTTTTAATGAAACCTAACCACAAAGTATACCTAACCTAACCTAACCATAAAGTACCTAACCTAACCTAACCTAACCACAAAGTATACCTAACCTAACCTAACCAGAAAGTATACCTAACCTAACCTAACCAGAAAGTATACCTAACCTAACCTAACCACAAAGTATACCTAACCTAACCTAACCACAAAGTATACCTAACCTAACCTTAACCACAAAGTATACCTAACCTTAACACTCTTACCTACTGAGGTGGTGGGCTTGCCGAATTTACTCTCATCAATTTCCACCACTATCCCCGGGCCACCGATTGGCTGCTGGTCGTCCAGCCACTTTTCGCACACCTCACCACAGAAGCTCTTCCAGTCCACCACTGTCTTTTCAGCGAGGGGCCAAAGTTTGTCGGAAGTATTTCAGAGTATAAAAACTTCCGCAAGAAGGCGTTTATAAAAAGTAAGTTCACACTTGGGGACACTTTCACTTTTTCCAGCCACGTTCCTTTCAAGCGTGAAGCAGTGGTGGAACAACATCTACACTCCATCATTTCAACTGACTAACTGAAAGGTGATACAAATTTTAGGAGCTTTGTTTTAATTAAGAGCCTATGATTGGCCGCATGGAAATTATAATAGCCTTTGATTGGCTATTATATTAGTGTGCTGATTGGCCGGGAAAAAATTGCGTGCTTGTTATTGGCTAATTGTAGCTGCTCTGATTGGCTCCCCGCTAACGAGGTGTGAAATCTGTGAGTCACGAAAAATTTTCCTATTTCGCTTCACGGGCTCACTCGCCCTGGGGCGGCATTTTGGAACACTACTAAGACCATCTTAGGGGACTAAGACCAACTTAGCGCTAGTTGGACATTTTCGGAAGCAAAGTTCGCTCCGCCCAAGACAGTGCAGCGAGTGTAAACTAAGGCAGGGTTGGGGTCGTCTTAGCCCGCAATTTTCTCCGTCACCATAACAACAATGGTTATATTATTGGTTATATATTATATATTTTAGACTGTATATAGTATATTAGGCTGTATAATACACTATGTATATATATATAGGTGAGGGCTATATATATCTATATATATAGGGTGGGCTGGGCGGAATAGATATGATTTGCGACAGAAACGGTTAGCAGATTAATTCTAAACATATCAAAACACACCAGAAAAAAAGTGTCGTTATTCACGATAATATCACATACTGGCTATGATATGTGTGTGTGTGTGTGGAGGATGAAAAGGGGAAGGAAGAGGAGGGAGAAGAAATAATAGAAGAAAAAAAAGGAGGGAGAGAGAGAGAGGAGAGAGAGGAGAGAGAGAGGAGAGAGAGAGAGAGAGAGAGAGAGAGAGAGAGAGAGAGAGAGAGAGAGACTCCCTCGGCGTGTACACTGCACTGTGACTAGCAGAATACATATCTGGCAACTCAAGGAGAAGGAGAGGAGGGAGTAGAAATAATAGAAGAAAAAAAAGAGAGAGAGAGAGAGAGAGAGAGAGAGAGAGAGAGAAGAGAGAGAGGAGGAGTAGAGAGAGAGAGAAGAGAGAGAGAAGAGAGAGAGAGAGAGAGAGTCCCTCGGCGTGTACACTGCACTGTGACTAGCGAAATACATATCTGGCAACTCAAGGAGAAGGAAGAGGAGGAGAAAAAATAATAGAAGAAAAAAAAGGAGAGAGAGAGAGAGAGAGAGAGGAGAGAGAGAGAGAGAGAGAGAGAGAGAGAGAGAGAGAGAGAGAGAGAGACTGGCGTGGTATACGTATTTCCAGCCAAATACAGACTTGTGTCGCGCGCGCTGATTGGTTAGGTGGCATAGAAGGGTTGGCCTTCTGTCCCCTTACACGAGGCCAAGATGACGCTCGAAAATGCTTTCTTAGTAATCTTCTTGGCCCGGTATAACTAAGTCGGTCTTAGGACGCTAAGAGGGTGTAGTTTAGAGCCCCTTCCAAAATGCCGCCCCTGGTCTGTGTCGTAGGTCGCTAGTCGCAGGGTCAGTGTCGAAAAGGGTTTGATGGAGGAGGGTGTGTCTGTCTTCCTATAGACACAAAGGTAATTTCAATATATACATCATTTTTTTATATGAGCCAAGTGAGTAGTAGTGGACGATTTGANCCCCCGGGGGGTTCGACCCTTGCACACTCACACAGAAGCTCTTCCAGTCCACACTGTCTTTTCAGCGAGGCCAAAGTTTGTCTGGAAGTATTGCAGAGTATAAAACTTCCGCAAGAAGGCGTTTATAAAAAGTAAGTTCACACTTGGGGACACTTTCACTTTTTCCAGCCACGTTCCTTTCAAGCGTGAAGCAGTGGTGGAAAACATCTACACCTCCATCATTTCAACTGACTAACTGAAAGGTGATACAAATTTTAGGAGCTTTGTTTTAATTAAGAGCCTATGATTGGCCGCATGGAAATTATAATAGCCTTTGATTGGCTATTATATTAGTGTGCCTGATTGGCCGAGGAAAAAAATTGCGTGCTTGTTATTGGCTAATTGTAGCTGCTCTGATTGGCTCCCCGCTAACGAGGTGTGAAATCTGTGAGTCACGAAAAATTTTCCTATTTCGCTTCACGGGCTCACTCGCCCTGGGGCGGCATTTTGGAACACTACTAAGACCATCTTAGGGGACTAAGACCAACTTAGCGCTAGTTGGACATTTTCGGAAGCAAAGTTCGCTCCGCCCAAGACAGTGCAGCGAGTGTAAACTAAGGCAGGGTTGGGGTCGTCTTAGCCCGCAATTTTCTCCGTCACCATAACAACAATGGTTATATTATTGGTTATATATTATATATTTTAGACTGTATATAGTATATTAGGCTGTATAATACACTATGTATATATATATAGTGAGGGCTATATATATACTATATATATAGGGGTGGGCTGGGCGGAATAGATATGATTTGCGACAGAAACGGTTAGCAGATTAATTCTAAACATATCAAAACACCAGAAAAAAAGGGGTCGTTATTCACGATAATATCACATACTGGCTATGATATGTGTGTGTGTGTGTGGAGGATGAAAAGGGGGAAGGAAGAGGAGGGAGAAGAAATAATAGAAGAAAAAAAAGGAGAGAGAGAGAGAGAGAGAGAGAGAGAGAGAGAGAGAGAGAGAGAGAGAGAGAGAGAGAGAGAGAGAGAGAGAGAGACTCCCTCGGCGTGTACACTGCACTGTGACTAGCAGAAATACATATCTGGCAACTCAAGGAGAAGGAAGAGGAGGGAGTAGAAATAATAGAAGAAAAAAGAGAGAGAGAGAGAGAGAGAGAGAGAGAGAGAGAGAGAGAGAGAGAGAGAGAGAGAGAGAGAGAGAGAGAAGAGAGAGAGAGAGAGAGAGAGAGAGAGTCCCTCGGCGTGTACACTGCACTGTGACTAGCAGAAATACATATCTGGCAACTCAAGGAGAGGAAGAGGAGGGAGAGAAAAAATAATAGAAGAAAAAAAAGGAGAGAGAGAGAGAGAGAGAGAGAGAGAGAGGAGAGAAGAGAGAGAGAGAGAAGAGAGAGAGAGAGAGAGAGACTGGGCGTGGTATACGTATTTCCAGCCAAATACAGACTTGTGTCGCGCGCGCTGATTGGTTAGGTGGCACTAAGAAGGGTTGGCCTTCTGTCCCCTTACACGAGGCCAAGATGACGCTCGAAAATGCTTTCTTAGTAATCTTCTTGGCCCGGTATAACTAAGTCGGTCTTAGGACGCTAAGAGGGTGTAGTTTAGAGCCCCTTCCAAAATGCCGCCCCTGGTCTGTGTCGTAGGTCGCTAGGTCGCAGGGTCAGTGTCGAAAAAGGGTTTGATGGAGGAGGGTGTGTCTGTCTTCCCTATAGACAACAAAAGGATAATTTCAATATATACATCATTTTTTTATATTGAGCGCAAGTAGAGTAGTAGTGGACAGTATATTGAGCCAAAAAAATTACGGAAACATGAGTAATAAGGTCTGTAGCGAACGTGAAACTCTCGTCCATTATAACCAGCTTGTTTTGAGGGAGAGGGGGAGTATGGGCAAACACAAGAATGATACCGAAAAAACACCCATTGTAGGCCAGGAAAAATTAGTCGGTGTCTCTGAAAACGACCGCGAAATTCTCGTCCATTATAACCAAAACATTAATAACGGCGAGAAAGCACTCTATAATTTTACCGAGAGCAGTAGTGCAGGCTGACCAGTGTGAGTGGAGTAGCCCAAGGCACAGTTTTGTCCTGAGTAGCGAGTGAGTGAGTGAGTTTTTAGCGTTGCGAGTGAGAGGGGAGGTGTGGGTGGTGGTGTGTGTGTGGGGGATGGTGGTGTTGTGAGGAGGAACCCTAGGAGCCCTGGTGGTGGTGTCCTGCCAGGCTATCACAGGCGTGGCAGCTGACCTGTCTCCTGGAGGAAGGCACAGGTGAGGCGGAGGACAGCGTGTTGGGGTGGACGCCTAAAGGTCAAAGGTGGTGACGTTCAGGGCGAGGAGTTGAGGGCGTGGTGGTGGGCGTGGACACTGCAGCAGCAAGTGTTAGGGAGGGCAGGATCCTGCACCAGGGGCAGGACACAGACGCAGGCGGTGCAGGCCAATGGAACCCCCAGGCCAGTGTTGCGTTGCCTTGTTGATCAAGAGTCTGGCCTTACCAACGGCATCCCGTACGGACTACTTGGCTCATTTTCTGTCTGTTTGTTATGTCGCATCCTTTATTTATCTTGGATAAATTTGTCAACAAATCCACGCAATTTGAAGCCAGAGAAACGTCACAGCGGCCAATTAGTTCTGGGGGGGCATTTTCGAAGGGGTTCTAAACTACACCTTCTTAGCGTCCTAAGAACTACTTAGTTATACCGGGCTAAGAAGACTACTAATGAAGCATTTTCGAACGTCTTCTTAGCCTCGTGTAAGGCCAACCCTTCTTAGCGCCACCACCTCTGCTGCAACCAATCAGCGCGCGCGACACAAGTTTGTCTGTGGCGGGAAATACGTCAACATCAACAACAGACTACAAGGGGGAGAAGCCAGCAACGGAGGTAGTATCGCCAGCAACGACCTGCTCTCCGACTACCTAGATAGGGCTACTACTTATCCTTACTACGGAAGCTACAAAGCCTCCCTCGGTAGGTAGTAAACGCGTAGGAAGGCGCTGACTGGCTAAGGCGAGTAATGACGTCATCAAGCTCATCAGTCACCAGCCAATGACAAACTGTTTTTAAAACTTCTCGACCAATCACAAGTCAGCGAGACATATTTCCGGGCAAGAACGGCATGCCAGACTGCCTCTCCCCTCCTTCTGTCACCGTCATCTAAAACTAATTCTCGTTTTATTTGGAATGCTTGCGTTTTAAGGAGTTTTAATGTATCATATAGTAGTAAGATATATATAAGTAAGGAGCCTGTGTTGCTAGTGTTTTGGTGGTAAAATGTGGGTTAAAATAGTGAATATTTGTGTTATGGGGAAGCCCCGTGGCAAGAATTTTCTCCGTCACTCACTGCCCCGCCAGTCGCCTCATCATAACATTTTTAAATCACCCTTATTTATGGTGACACACGGTGCTACATTGATTTAGATAATGACACGTGTATATAACATCTCACCATAATCACTAAGTTGTATAATAACGAGTAATAAGACGTTTAATCCTGCCCAAACCTACCGTGGCAGAGGAGGTGGCGGCTCCGCCCGCCGCCTCTCAAAAGTTTTTAGTCAAAACCCGCCGTCATCCACCTCACCTGTGCCTTCCTGAAGAAGACAGTCAGCTCCTACGCCTGTGATAGCACCATAGGGTATCACCAGTGATCATAGGATTCCTCAAAGGGTCCTCGCTCCCCTACTAAGTAATTACCAAGGAGATTTCCGCTGGCGGAATTGCGAATTTGCGGGCGGCGGCCGATTTCCGCCGCCCACACAACACTCCGTTATCAGCTGTACCTGTGCCTTCCTGAAGAAGTCAGGTCAGCTCCCACGCCTGTGATAGCACCATAGGATATCACCAGGGATCATAGGATTCCTCAAGGGGTTCTCGCACCCCTACTAAATATTACCAAAGACTGGTCTATCGGGTTTATCGGGTCTAGTGATTAGGGTAGTATCATCAGATTTAAGGGTATTATATACCCACAAATTCAATTTGATGCCCTTAATACCCTTAAATCTGATGATACTATCCTAATCACTAGACCCGATAAAGGACGCGGTACAGTAATTTTAGATAAAACTGAGTACATTAACAAAACTGAATCCATCCTTGGTGATAAAACAAAATTTAAAGTCCTCGCTGACAACACATTTTCTTTCATCACTAAAATGGAGGATAGACTTATCCGTCACCTTAGAACATTACTTAAATTAAAAGTCATTACTAAAGATGTTTTCCATTATATATTTCCTAGTGGCTCTTCTCCTGGTGTCCTCTATGGATTACCAAAAACACATAAAATAGGTAACCCCTTACGTCCTATTCTTAGTACTATAGGCACCTTTAACTATAACCTAGCTAAATACTTCGTCCCGATAATTGACCCACTAACTAGTAATGAACACACAATTAAGAACTCTTTTGAATTTGCACATGAATTAAAAACAATTAACGTAAACAACGCGGTAATGGCTAGTTTTGACATCCAGTCACTATTTACAAATATTCCATTAGATGAGACTATTGAAATAATCACTGATAATTTATTTCATAAAGCTACCATTTTTCTTAATTACACAAAAAAACAATTCTCTGATTTATTAACTTTAGCTATAAAAGACTCTCCATTTATATTTAACAAAACTTTATGTCCAAACTGATGGTGTTTCCATGGGATCGTGCCTGGGTCCTTCATTTGCTAATGCCTTTTTATGTCACTATGAAGACATGTGGTTGTCTAACTGTCCTAAGCATTTTAAACCTTTTTATTATAAACGATATGTAGACGACACTTTTTTACTCTTTAAAAATACCGAGCACATTCCCTTATTTCTGAACTACCTTAACTCTCAGCACCCAAACATTAAGTTCACATATGAAATTGAAAAACAATCATCACTACCATTTCTGGATATCCTAGTTACTCGTAAAAATAATTATCTTACCACCTTAGTCTATAAAAAACCTACTTTCACTGGCTTGGGAACTCAATATGTTTCATTCATCCCTAACCTTTTTAAAATCAATACTATTAAGACCTTACTACACAGATGCTATAGTTTCTCTTCTAATTGGTTTTCCTTTGATAATGAGATCAAATTCCTTACTAATTTTTTCCAAAATAATGGCTACCCCCTCAAATTAATTAAAGCAACCATCTCAAAGTTCCTAGATAAAAAGTTCAACCCCAAGTCGAACGAACCCGAACCCATATTAGACACACACTATGTTAAACTTCCATTTTACGGCCATCTCAGTTACACCATTCGAAAAAAACTCAATGATCTACTTAAGTTACATCTTCCTAACTCAAAATTTTAATTTATTTTTACTAATTCATTTACCTTAAGAACTCATTTCAAATATAAAGACTCTATACCTAAAGCCCTTATTTCTAACATAATTTACGAATTCAAATGTTCTAGCTGTAACGCTAGATACGTCGGCGAGATGACAAGGAATCTAACCCTTAGGCTTTCTGAGCATAAAGGTGTTTCTGCACGTACTGGTCGACCCATTTCTTCACCTTCGCAATCTGCAATCCGCTCACACTCACATGATTTAGATCACCCTTTTTCTATGAATGACTTTAGTATCCTATCCAAGGCACACTACCCTAGTGACACTAAATTATTAGAATCCATACACATCAAGCATCTGTCCCCTGATCTTAATAACCAGTCACTTCACACCAAACTACATATACTCAATGACTATCACTGTTTCGATTGTCCGACTCTCGTTTCGATCGCCCCACACAAGCCGAAATGTTACCCACGAAACTATTGTTCATTCAGTCCTCTACCAACTCAGACAGCATACACACCAAGGTCCGTTAAGTACAAATTATATTTTATTTATTAGTTAGTAATTTTAGATAATATAGGATTACTTTATTGTTTCTTAAGAAATATTTTTTTTTTAGATGTTCGCTTTTTAGCATTGTAATATATTAAATTTTTAACTATTTTTAGCCTGATGATGCCAGGTGCCTTTGGCGAAACGTTGCGCATAAACAACCCCAAGTATGACGAGTGTCTTTGTCACCCTGAAATATCAAGATATATATATAATTATATATATATATATATATAATTATAATATATATATATATATATAATAGTATATATATATATATATCCAATTAGCTATAAGGGCTAATGCCACGGAGATGAGCACCGCATGCCACGCGCAGCTTAGCGTATGCTCCCATCTTTACCTTTTACCAATACAAAGGGGAAAGTGGAGAGAAAATGATATACGTCTTACCTTTCAAGAGATGGAGAGGAGAATGATCACCGCGTGACTGAACAGAGGGAAGAGTGTAGCGGCTCGCGGGAAGGAGGGTCACGTTCGGATGTTATATGATTGACTTAACTAACATGGTTATCGAACGGGTAACGCCTGGGATGGGGTGTGGGGCAAGGGATAACTACTGAAATAGATAGTGTAATAATGTCTTTCAATTTGATGAGAAAAATTTAACTGGTAAGGTCAGTTTAACTTTGATTATTAATCCGAAACCCTCCAAAATATCTGATTTAGTTTCCCACGCTGACCATCTCTCGCTAGGGGAAGAAAATCCGGGATATGAATGGTAATTTTAGCGATCTTACTGTCTGTGTCTGTCTGTCTGAAACCAGACAGGGTCTGTATTCTGATCTCTCAAGTATCCTAAGAATTAAATGGGATAGATCAATAGATTGAATTGTTATTGGAATTGGGGGGATGTATGCTACGATAAAAACACCTCTCGCGTATTTAAACATTCGCAGAAATAACTGGTTCGAGTTGGTTTCTATCGGGGGGGGGGAGGGGAGAGGGGGGGCTATGGAAGGAACGAAAGAGAGAAGGGGGAAGAAAGAAGGAAAGAACATGAAAGAAACTGTTATAAGAAATAACATTCTCCACCTAAAACACTGTATACCTATGCTCACTTAGCCTAGAATAAAGAAATGAATGGTTATTAAGACCTTTCTATACACCGCATGAGACAATATATCTCGGGACACTATTCTGGCATTACATGAGAACTCTCGACGACGCAGAAATGTTCTTTACCACTTAATTTTGTTCTTTCTCTTTTTTTATAAAGCATCTACCACTGCCGCAGACCAGGATGCAGCATGGTGCTTGAACACTGCAGAGTGCTGATGATTGTATGCATGGACATTTTATTCAAGGTACATTAAATTAGCTTTACTGAATTATGTATTGCAAACAATGGGTTTAGTTGCTTTTCAATAATAAATTAGGGAAAAAATTTGTTTTAGGGAACCCTCCTTATTGTGGAAAATATCACCCGTTTTGTGAGTGTTATTTTATGCTTTTTATTACGAAGATATTTTTTAACTCTCAATCAGTCAGCACGTTATTTTCCTCGATAGAGCAGTAAACTAACTTAGCCTAGCCTACTAGCCTAGCCTAGCCTATCCTAGCCTGAGTAACGGGTGAGTAATTTTTTTTGCTTTAAAGTGGATTAAAGTGGATAAAATGGAAAGCATTAGAGTGTAGCCAGTCAGTCAGTCAGTGGTGATGGAAATAGTAAGAACCATTGACACTACGTATATATACCATTTAAGCTGATACAATATAGGTACTGTTGAGTAATATAGGGCTATAAGCTGTACTGTACTTTTTTCCTTTTTACAGTGCTGAGTGTACAGTCTTCAGTATTGACAAGAGTAATGCTGGACTAACTTTTGTACATTGCAAGTTCAGTACAAACCCCACGAACGTACGTAAGTATCTGTACTGGCACAAAATCTTTAATTTCCAAACTACCCTCATTCGGTTTCTATCCTTCTCTCTGTACCTTCATCTTAAGTTTCCTTTCAAACCGTTCTATTGCAGCTACTGTAGACGGACATTGTTCTTCTCCTAAGTCTATCAATAGTGGTGTTCCCCAGGGTTCTGTCCTATCCCCCACTCTCTTTCTATTATTCATTAATGATCTTCTAAGTCTAACTCAAAGCCCTATCCACTCCTACGCTGATGATTCTACCCTGCATTTTTCAACATGTTTTATTAGACGTCCAACTCAACAGGAACTAAGTGATTCACGGAGAGATGCCACTGAACACCTAACTTCTGATCTTTCTATAATTTCTGATTGGGGCAAAGCAAACCTTGTTTTGCTCAATGCCTGAAAAACCCTTTTTCTTCACCTATCTACTTGACAAAACCTACCAGATAACTATCCCCTCTTCTTCAATGACACTTAACTATCTCCTTCTACAATGAACATTCTAGGACTATCCTTTACTAAAAATCTGAACTGGATATCTCAAATCTCCTCTCTTGCTAAAACAGCTTTTGAGAAGTTAGGTGTCCTGTGGCGTCTTGCGTCCTTTTTTTTCTCCCTTCCAGTTGCTTGCTCACTACAGGGGCCTTATCCGCCCATGTATGGAGTATGTCTCACATGTTTGGGGAGGATCCACTCATACAGCAGTCCTAAACAGGGTTGAGTCAAAAGCTTCTCGTCTCATCAACTCCCCTCCTCTGACTGACTGTCTTCAATCTTTAAATCACAGCCGCAATGTTGCTTCTCTTGCTCTCTTCTACCGTTATTTTCATGCCCACTGCTCTTCTGAACTTGCTAACTGCATGCCTCCCCCCCCTCCCGCGGCCTCGCTGCACAAGACTTTCTACACATTCTCATCCCAATTCTGTCCATCTTCCTGATGCAAGATTTAATCAGTATCTTTACTCATTCATCCCTTTCACTGGTAAACTCTGGAACTCTCTTCCTGTTTCTATTGTTCCACTTTCCTACGACTTAAATCTTTTCAAGAAGAGTAACAAGACTCCTCCCGAACTAAATTGGCACACCCCCTCTTTATTTTTATTCTCTCAGTCTTCTTTATAGGGACTGCCAACTAAGCGGGCTTTGTGTTACCTATTTGTGTTGTGCCCTTGGCCAGTCCTTCGTGATGTAAAAAAAAAAAAAAAAAAAAAAAAAAAAAAAAAAAAAAAAGTATGTGGGAGCTCCTGTATTTGTCTCAATGATTACTTTTGTTCAGGTGTAACAACTCCAACTGTTATTAATTCTACTCATGGTGCTTTATCTATAACTATTTCCATCGTGTTTGAGTTCCTTTTTACCCATTGCCATAATGACACTAGCTACCCCCTTTTTATTCCTATTTCTGCCTTATTGCATTAATTCCTCCATATTTAGGGGAATTTTCACACTATTATACCATGTGTCATCTTTCCAGGATACTTTGATCATTCTATGGAAAAACCTGCATGAAATAGACACAGGTGTAAATATTTATAGCCTCGTCTTTTGTAACTTTGTCGTATCGTCTTGTATATTTCTAGACAATTTGGTCTTCTCTTTTAATACAGTTATCATCACTTTTCCTGCAGTTATCTAATGATGAAGAGACAGAGTAAGGTTTATGCGATATACATATATGTGACCTGTAGAAAATAGGAGTGTAACTTATGCGTGGAAAGACTGTTTTTTAAAGCAATCGGCAGATAAATCTTTAAAACCCTGGAAACATTTATTGAAAGTCACACCTGCACTGCCAACCCAACAATTGCTGGAGCCATTACTCCCTCACAGAACACAAGGGCACGGCTGCCACCACACATGTAACACACTGCCCACCACCACCACCCATTGCCACACAGGACACACTCCAACAGGCAAGGGTACAACCACACTTGACCACACAACACACCACCTCAAAAGTGGATCTTCATGTGCTGGGCAATTTCACCCTTTGTCTTGAAACACTTGCTACAAATATCACACTTGAACTCCCGCAAGCCAGTGTGTCTAAAGGTGTGTTGGTCGAGATCAGAACTGGTATAATATCTTTTCCCACACTCTAAACATTCATAATTCTTTACACCACTGTGTGTCAGAGTGTGTCTGGTGAGTTCACGCTTTGAAATAAATCTTTTCCTACACTCCAGACATTCATATTTCTTAACACCACTGTGTGTCAGGGTGTGTTTGTTGAGGTCACCCTTTCTAGCAAATCTTTTTCCACACTCTAAACATTCATAATTCTTTACACCACTGTGTGTCAGGGTGTGTTTGGTGAGTTCACCGTTTGTAGTAAATCTTTTCCCACACTCTTGACATTCATAATTTTTAACACCACTGTGTGTCAGGGTGTGTATGGTGAGGGAAACCTTTACAGTAAATTTTTTCCCACATTCTAAACATTCGTGATTCTTAACACCACTGTGTGTTACGGAATGTCTCTCAAGGTGACTCTTGTATTTGAATGTTTTGTCACACTGCTGGCACTTCAGCTCACTGTCTGCCTTGTGGTCTGAGCTGCCTGCCTCCAGGTGATTCTTGCCATCACACCTGTCCTCCCACACCTTGAGGCAGACTGATCCTGCCTGCTCCCGTGCACTCATGCTGCTGCCCGGCCCCACAGCCTCCACCGCAGCAATACTCTCGCCAGGACGCGACGGCCGGCCCTGCGGGAACTCTCGGGATGCCGGACGAGCCAGATCAGTGCCGGGCGGAGCGCCGGCTTGGACTGTGACCTCAGCACCTGCAATAGTGGTGACAGTCAGCACACAGAGAGCCACGCGCTGCCCTGACACTCTGCTCCTGCCTGCGGGGCCCACACCCTGCTTCCTGCCTCACTCACACCACACTTGGCAAGGCCTCCTCTCCCTCCTCCTCCTCCTCCTGAAAGGGGAGCTGAATAACTGGATGAATAGGGTGAAAAAAGGACGTGTTGATGAAAATGAATGATGAGGAGGAAGAGACAAGACTTGAAGATGAAGTGGAAGAAGTAGTAAGATTGGGACCTTATGCAGAAGGAAGAGATAGACCAATAAAACTAAGACTGAAATGGCAGACTGCAACCGAGGAGATCCTGGCGAGAGCTTTTGGGCCGAGGTCAACGGATGATGACAGGGAGGTGGATGCAAAACAAGCAGTGAAGGAAGAGCAAAGGAAAAAGTTAAGGAAATGAAAGAGGAAGTAAGGCAGAAAAATGAAGAAAGAATGGAGGCAGAGAAAGCAACATTTTTTAAGGTAGTACAGGTTGAAGTTCCCAAACTCGGCATCCCAAGACTCGGCAACACCCAAAACTCGGCTATGGTTCCGGATTTTCCAAAACCCGGCAGAACACCCAAAACCCGGCGCGTAGTTGCCGGGTCGGCCGCTGGGTGCCACCACACTAGGCCGCTTGGTTTCTCCCACCGATTTGTTTGTTGTTATTGTTAAGTGGTGTTGTGACTGTAGAGTTGTGTACACTGTTATTTTGTGTACTTCTACAGGTCTGTTATTGGTATTATGGCTCCCAAACGTCCAGGAACACCTACTGGTGCAAGGGAAAAGAAAAGGAAGAACAATGTGTTAGCTATTTCTGAGAAAATTGACCTTTTGTCTGATTTTCATGCTTTTTTTCCCCTTAATAAATCTACGTTCTAAAAGTCGGAAAATTCCATTACTCGGCTCGGCGCTGGTCCCGAGGGTGCCGAGTTTGGGAACTTCAACCTGTATTAGAAGAATGGCTGAGAAAATTATATATAAAGAAAAAAGACTAAAGGAAAATGTTGTGAGGAAATGTTGTAAAAAAAGGACTGGCAGTGATGTACACGAACACAGATGGGATAATACCAAGCAGGCGGGAACTAAGAGATTATTTATTAACTAAAGATCCAGACGTAGTGTCTAACTGTACCGCGTGCAGACAGGGACCTTCTGCGACTTCGCGGGATTCCTGCAAAAACGTAATTATTGAAAGAAAGAAAAAAAAAAAAAAAAAAAAAAAAAAAAAAAAAAAAAAAAATACTAAAATTGGCCGGGAAAAATTTGTCAGGGTCTTATAAGCTTTAATGAAACCTAACCTAACCTTATAAGTTTTAATGAAACCTAACCTAACCTTATAGGTTTTAATGAAACCTAACCACAAAGTATACCTAACCTAACCTAACCATAAAGTACCTAACCTAACCTAACCTAACCACAAAGTATACCTAACCTAACCTAACCACAAAGTATACCTAACCTAACCACAAAGTATACCTAACCTAACCACAAAGTATACCTAACCTAACCTAACCACAAAGTATACCTAACCTAACCACAAAGTATACCTAACCTAACCACAAAGTATACCTAACCTAACCTAACCACAAAGTATACCTAACCTAACCTAACCACAAAGTATACCTAACCTAACCTAACCACAAAGTATACCTAACCTAACTAACCTAACTTAACCTTAACACAAAGTATACCTAACCTTAACACTCTTACCTACTGAGGTGGTGGGCTTGCCGAATTTACTCTCATCAATTTCCACCACTATCCCCGGGCCACCGATTGGCTGCTGGTCGTCCAGCCACTTTTCGCACACCTCACCACAGAAGCTCTTCCAGTCCACCACTGTCTTTTCAGCGAGGCCAAAGTTTGTCTGGAAGTATTGCAGAGTTATAAAACTTCCGCAAGAAGGCGTTTATAAAAAGTAAGTTCACACTTGGGGACACTTTCACTTTTTTCCAGCCACGTTCCTTTTCAAGCGTGAAGCAGTGGTGGAACACCTCTACACTCCATCATTTCAACTGACTAACTGAAGGGTGATACAAATTTTAGGAGCTTTGTTTTAATTAAGACCCTATGATTGGCCGCATGGAAATTATAATAGCCTTTGATTGGCTATTATATTAGTGTGCCTGATTGGCCGAGGAAAAAAATTGCGTGCTTGTTATTGGCTAATTGTAGCTGCTCTGATTGGCTCCCCGCTAACGAGGTGTGAAATCTGTGAGTCACGAAAAATTTTCCTATTCGCTTCACGGGCTCACTCGCCCTGGTCTGTGTCGAGGTCCGCTAGGTCGCAGGGTCAGTGTCGAAAAAGGGTTTGATGGAGGAGGGTGTGTCTGTCTTCCCTATAGACAACAAAAGGATAATTTCAATATATACATCATTTTTTTATATTGAGCGCAAGTAGAGTATTTGTGGACAGTATATTGAGCCAAAAAAATTACGGAAAACATGAGTAATAAAGGGCTGTAGCGAACGTGAAACTCTCCTCCATTATAACCAGCTTGTTTTGAGGGAGAGGGGGAGTATGGGCAAACACAAGAATGATACCGAAAAAACACCCATTGTAGGCCAGGAAAATTAGTCGGTGTCTCTGAAAACGACCGCGAAATTCTCGTCCATTATAACCAAAACATTAATAACGGCGGGAAAGCACTCTATAATTTTACCGAGAGCAGTAGTGCAGGCTGACCATGTGAGTGGAGTAGCCCAAGGCACAGTTTTGTCCTGAGTAGCGAGTGAGTGAGTGAGTTTTTAGCGTTGGCGAGTAGAGGGGAGGTGTGGGTGGTGGTGTGTGTGTCGGGGATGGTGGTGTTGTGAGGAGGAACCCTAGGAGCCCTGGTGGTGATGTCCTGCCAGGCTATCACAGGCGTGGCAGCTGACCTGTCTCCTGGAGGAAGGCACAGGTGAGGCGGAGGACAGCGTGTTGGCTGGACGCCTAAAGGTCAAATGGTGGTGACGTTCAGGGCGAGGAGTTGAGGGCGTGGTGGTGGGCGTGGACACTGCAGCAGCAAGTGTTAGGGAGGGCAGGATCCTGCACCAGGGCAGGACACAGACGCAGGCGGTGCAGGCCAATGGAACCCCCAGGCCAGTGTTGCGTCCCCTTTGTTGATCAAGAGTCTGGCCTTACCAACGGCATCCCGTACGGACTATTTTGGCTCATTTCTGTCTGTCTGTTATGTCGCATCCTTTATTTATCTTGGATAAATTTGTCAACAAATCCCCGCAATTTGAAGCCAGAGAAACGTCACAGCGGCCAATTAGTTCTGAGGGGGCATTTTCGAAGGGGTTCTAAACTACACCTTCTTAGCGTCCTAAGAACTACTTAGTTATACCGGGCTAAGAAGACTACTAATGAAGCATTTTCGAACGTCTTCTTAGCCTCGTGTAAGGCCAACCCTTCTTAGCGCCACCACCTCTGCTGCAAAACCCAATCAGCGCGCGCGACACAAGTTTGTCTGGGGCGGGAAATACGTCAACATCAACAACAGACTACAGGGGAGAAGCCAGCAACGGAGGTAGTATCGCAGCAACGACCTGCTCTCCGACTACCTAGATAGGGCTACTACTTATCCTTACTACGGAAACTACAAAGCCTCCCTCGGTAGGTAGTAACGCGTAGGAAGGCGCTGACTGGCTAAGGCGAGTAATGACGTCATCAAGCTCATCAGTCACCAGCCAATGACAAACTGTTTTTAAAACTTCTCGACCAATCACAAGTCAGCGAGACATATTTCCGGGCAAGAATGGCATGCCAGACTGCCTCTCCCCGCCTTCTGTCACCGTCATCTAAAACTAATTCTCGTTTTATTTGGAATGCTTGCGTTTTAAGGAGTTTTAATGTATCATATAGTAGTAAGATATATATAAGTCAGGAGCCTGTGTTGCTAGTGTTTTGGTGGTAAAATGTGGGTTAAAATAGTGAATATTTGTGTTATGGGGAAGCCCCGTGGCAAGAATTTTCTCCGTCACTCACTGCCCCGCCAGTCGCCTCATCATAACATTTTTAAATCACCCTTATTTATGATGACACACAGTGCTACATTGATTTAGATAATGACACGTGTATATAACATCTCACCATAATCACTAAGTTGTATAATAACGAGTAATAAAACGTTTAATCCTGCCAAAACCTACCGTGGCGGAGGAGGTGGCGGCTCAGCCCGCCGCCTCTCAAAAGTTTTTAGTCAAAACCCGCCGTCATCCACCTTACCTGTGCCTTCCTGAAGAAGACAGTCAGCTCCTACGCCTGTGATAGCACCATAGGGTATCACCAGTGATCATAGGATTCCTCAAAGGGTCCTCGCTCCCCTACTAAGTAATTACCAAGGAGATTTCCGCTGGCGGAATTGCGAATTTGCGGGCGGCGGCCGATTTCCGCCGCCCACACAACACTCCGTTATCAGCTGTACCTGTTCCTTCCTGAAGAAGTCAGGTCAGCTCCCACGCCTGTGATAGCACCATAGGATATCACCAGGGATCATAGGATTCCTCAAGGGGTTCTCGCACCCCTACTAAATATTACCAAAGACGGGTCTATCGGGTCTAGTGATTAGGATAGTATCATCAGATTTAAGGGTATTATATACCCACAAATTCAATTTGATGCCCTTAATACCCTTAAATCTGATGATACTATCCTAATCACTAGACCCGATAAAGGACGCGGTACAGTAATTTTAGATAAAGCTGAGTACATTAACAAAACTGAATCCATCCTTGGTGATAAAACAAAATTTAAAGTCTTCGCTGACAACACATTTTCTTTCATCACTAAATTGGAGGATAGACTTATCCGTCACCTTAGAACATTACTTAAATTAAAAGTCATTACTAAAGATGTTTTCCATTATATATTTCCTAGTGGCTCTTCTCCTGGTGTCCTCTATGGATTACCAAAAACACATAAAATAGGTAACCCCTTACGTCCTATTCTTAGTACTATAGGCACCTTTAACTATAACCTAGCTAAATACTCCGTCCCGATAATTGACCCACTAACTAGTAATGAACACACAATTAAGAACTCTTTTGAATTTGCACATGAATTAAAAACAATTAACGTAAACAACGCAGTAATGGCTAGTTTTGACATCCAGTCACTATTTACAAATATTCCATTAGATGAGACTATTGAAATAATCACTGATAATTTATTTCATAAAGCTACCATTTTTCTTAATTACACAAAAAAAAAAACTCTTTGATTTATTAACTTTAGCTATAGAAGACTCTCCATTTATATTTAACAAAAAACTTTATGTCCAAACTGATGGTGTTTCCATGGGATCGTGCCTGGGTCCTTCATTTGCTAATGCCTTTTTATGTCACTATGAAGACATGTGGTTGTCTAACTGTCCTAAGCATTTAAAACCTTTTTATTATAAACGATATGTAGACGACACTATTTTACTCTTTAAAAATACCGAGCACATTCCCTTATTTCTGAACTACCTTAACTCTCAGCACCCAAACATTAAGTTCACATATGAAATTGAAAAACAATCATCACTACCATTTCTGGATATCCTAGTTACTCGTAAAAATAATTATCTTACCACCTCAGTCTATAAAAAACCTACTTTCACTGGCTTGGGAACTCAATATGTTTCATTCATCCCTAACCTTTTTAAAATCAATACTATTAAGACCTTACTACACAGATGCTATAGTTTCTCTCTAATTGGTTTTCCTTTGATACTGAGATCAAATTCCTTACTAATTTTTCCAAAATAATGGCTACCCCTCAAATTAATTGAAGCAACCATCTCAAAGTTCCTAGATAAAAATTCAACCCCAAGTCGAACGAACCCGAACCCATATTAGACACCACACTATGTTAAACTTCCATTTTACGGCCATCTCAGTTACACCATTCGAAAAAACTCAATGATCTACTTAAGTTACATCTTCCTAACTCAAAATTTTAATTTATTTTTACTAATTCATTTACCTTAAGAACTCATTTCAAATATAAAGACTCTATACCTAAAGCCCTTATTTCTAACATAATTTACGAATTCAAATGTTCTAGCTGTAACGCTAGATACGTCGGCGAGACGACAAGGAATCTAACCCTTAGCTTTCTGAGGCATAAAGGTGTTTCTGCACGTACTGGTCGACCCATTTCTTCACCTTCGCAATCTGCAATCCGCTCACACTCACATGATTTAGAGCACCCTTTTTCTATGAATGACTTTAGTATCCTATCCAAGGCACACTACCCTAGTGACACTAAATTATTAGAATCCATACACATCAAGCATATGTCCCCTGATCTTAATAACAAGTCACTTCACACCAACTACATATACTCAAATGACTATCACTGTTTCGATTGTCCGACTCTCGTTTCGATCGCCACCACACAAGCCGAAATGTTACCCACGAAACTATTGTTCATTCACTCCTCTACCAACTCAGACAGCATACACACCAAGGTCCGTTAAGTACAAATTATATTTTATTTATTAGTTAGTAATTTTAGATAATATAGGATTACTTTATTGTTTCTTAAGAATTTTTTTTTTTTTAGATGTTCGCTTTTTAGCATTGTAATATATTAAATTTTTAACTATTTTTAGCCTGATGATGCCAGGTGCCTTTGGCGAAACGTTGCGCATAAACAACCCCAAGTATGACGAGTGTCTTGTCACCCTGAAATATCAAGATATATATATATATATATATATATATATATATATATATATATATATATATATATATATATATATATATATAATTATATATATATATCCAATTAGCTCTAAGGGCTAATGCCACGGAGATGAGCACCGCATGCCACGCGCAGCTTAGCGTATGCTCCATCTTTACCTTTTACCAATACAAAGGGGAAAGTGGAGAGAAAATGATATACGTCTTACCTTTCAAGAGATGGAGAGGAGAATGATCACCGCGTGACTGAACAGAGGGAAGAGTGTAGCGGCTCGCGGGAAGGAGGGACACGTTCGGATGTTATATGATTGACTTAACTAACATGGTTATCGAACGGGTAACGCCTGGGATGGGGTGTGGGGCAAGGGATAACTACTGAATAGATAGTGTAATAATGTCTTTCAATTGATGAGAAAAATTTAACTGGTAAGGTCAGTTTAACTTTGATTATTAATCCGAAACCCTCCAAAATATCTGATTTAGTTTCCCACGCTGACCATCTCTCGCTAAGGGAAGAAAATCCGGGATATGAATGGTAATTTTAGCGATCTTACTGTCTGTGTCTGTCTGTCTGAAACCAGACAGGGTCTGTATTCTGATCTCTCAAGTATCCTAAGAATTAAATGGGATAGATCAATAGATTGAATTGTTATTGGAATTGGGGGGATGTATGCTACGATAAAAACACCTCTCGCGTATTTAAACATTCGCAGAAATAACTGGTTCGAGTTGGTTTCTATCGGGGGGGGGGGAGGGGGGAGGGGGGGCTATGGAAGGAACGAAAGAGAGAAGGGGGAAGAAAAGAAGGAAAGAACATGAAAGAAACTGTTATAAGAAATAACATTCTCCACCTAAAACACTGTACCTATGCTCACTTAGCCTAGAATAAAGAAATGAATGGTTATTAAGACCTTTCTATACAACCGCATGAGACAATATAATCTCGGGACACTATTCTGGCATACATGAGAACTCTCGACGACGCAGAAATGTTCTTTACCACTTAATTTTGTTCTTTCTCTTTTTTTATAAAGCATCTACCACTGCCGCCAGACCAGGATGCAGCATGGTGCTTGAACACTGCAGAGTGCTGAATGATTGTATCATGGACATTTTATTCAAGGTACATTAAATTAGCTTTACTGAATTATGTATTGCAAACAATGGGTTTAGTTGCTTTTCAATAATAATTAGGGAAAAGATTTGTTTTAGGGAACCCTCCTTATTGTGAAAATATCACCCGTTTTTGTGAGTGTTATTTTATGCTTTTTATTACGAAGATATTTTTTAACTCTCAATCAGTCAGCACGTTATTTTCCTCGATAGAGCAGTAAAGTAACTTAGCCTAGCCTACTAGCCTAGCCTAGCCTATCCTAGCTGAGTAACGGGTGAGTAATTTTTTTTGCTTTAAAGTGGATTAAAGTGGATAAAATGGAAAGCATTAGAGTGTAGCCGTCAGTCAGTCAGTGGTGATGGAAATAGTAAGAACCATTGACACTACGTATATATACCATTTAAGCTGATACAATATAGGTACTGTTGAGTAATATTGGGCTATAAGCTGTACTGTACTTTTTCCTTTTTACAGTGCTGAGTGTACAGTCTTCAGTATTGACAAGAGTAATGCTGGACTAACTTTTGTGCATTGCAAGTTCAGTACAAACCCACGAAACGTACGTAAGTATCTGTACTGGCACAAAATCTTTAATTTCCAAACTACCCTCATTCGTTTCTATCCTTCTCTCTGTACCTTCATCTAAGTTTCCTTCAACCGTTCTATTGCAGCTACTGTAGACGGACATGTTCTTCTCCTAAGTCTATCAATGTGGTGTTCCCAGGTTCGTCCTATCCCCCACTTCTTTCTATTATTCATTAATGATCTTCTAAGTCTAACTTAAAGCCCTATCCTCTACGTGAGATCTACTGCATTTCAACGTGTTTTATTAGACGTCCAACTGACNCAGTTGGCACTGAGTATGCAGCAGAGGCTGGGAAACTCGTGAGAAACCGGATAAATCAATATTATTCAATTTGAAATTATAGGGAACCAAGCAGGACCAAAATAACATCAGCATATCCATAGACCACTGTATACCTGGACTGCGCACGGAATATCGGCCTGTCGCGCAAGGGCCTGAAATCGGAGGGCTGCTCGGATTCATATATATATATATATACGGATCATATAGACTGGTTTATCAGTATATATGATATACTGTAATCTTCGTAAATGTTTGTTCTATAATATTATCAAATAAAAAACAGTAAAACACGGTAAAGAAATGCCATTACGAGACTATGAAGAAATATGCATGAACTTATTCACTTCAACTCTTCGCCATTTAAAACTTTGCGAGTCAACTTTTATCATGAAGGGTATCAATAGAAGCGCAATTTTATTAGCTTTCCATTGTTATATTTCGTTATCTGATAAATGAATTAGAACCATGCATAGATGAGCGTTAACTAACTAAATAAAATCATCAATCGGGTCATTTTCCCGATTGATGAGGTTATTTATTTAGTCAACGCTAATTATACATGGTACTAATTCATTTATCAGAAAACGAAATATATAAGTAAATAAATAACATCATCAATCGGGAAAATTACCCGATTGATGATTTTATTTATTTATTTAACGCTAATTTATGCATGGTTCTAATTAATTTATCAGATAACGAAATTCATCAATAGAAAGCTAATAAAATTGCGCTTCTTTTGATACCCTTCATGATAAAAGTTGACTCGCAAAGTTTTAAGTGGCGAAGAGTTAAGTAAATATTAAGTTCATGCATATTTCTTCATAGTCTCGTAATGGCATTTCTTTAGCGTGTTTTACTGTTTTTTATTTGATAATATTATAGAACAAACATTTACGAAGATTACAGTATACCATATATACTGATAAACCAGTCTATATGATAGTCCATAGACCACTATATCTCTTTGTCGGGCGTCCCGCAGGCCCCTATGCAGCCCCGCAATTCAAAACATTGTCGCGTGAACAGTCCAGGTATACAGTGATCTATGGCATATCACATGGATATATTGAGGAAAGTGTCTGGTGGCAGGGAAGTTCACACGAGGTATCATACTATAGCACACATCGTATCACATATTTGCCCTCAAAACTGTTCAATACGTACTGGAAACACGTATGTATTCTTGTTGGTGAATGAAATCAGGGTTTCTTAAAGAGAGGGTTAGTCCACTTCTAACCCATGCTCCGCCCACTGGATCTTGACGTTAACTGGGTTTTAGATCGAGGGGTTGGCTGGGCCGCAGAGTTTCCAGGTGGGCGGGTTTAACGCCAAATTGGGCGATATATTATACTTTACGGCAATGAATTTTTCGCTCTGGCGGTTGGGCGGATTTTTTTGGCTGGTTTATATTTTGTTTGGCGTTTATGTTGGCTGTTTTTCATGTTTATTTCATTAAGGACACAGGCTTTTATCAACCTTTTTATTACTTGTTGGCACAAATAAGTCGTTTCTCAGACGTCAAAACTTTCAAAGAAGCGAGAGTGGGAGGGCAGTGTGTAAGGATTAGCGTATGGGTGCTGACCTCTTTCAGGACATGAGTTCCCTGACTGCACCCTCTCTTCCCCCTCCCTTCCCCCTCCCCTCCTACTAAGTCAGATTAACAGGGAGATTATTTTCTCAAATGAACTTGATACAAAATATGATAGGAACAAAATGCAAGTGAAAGTTGTAGAAAACGTATTGCACATTTCTTGCATTCATGCCAAGGAAACAACATTTGCTGTAAAGATTTCTACCCTAACCCATCAATGCTATCATATCACCCACCGACATCTACCGATAAGGACACTAGATCTCTCAAAGATTTCTCTGACTAACATGGACACAACAACCCATAGGTAATTTAAAAGCTACTAAAATCGTCTCTCTCTCTCTAATAGAAGTCCTTTTTCTCTTCAGTACAAATTCTATCGACTGGTCCAGTAGACTCCCTAGAGCGTGACACCACAACAGTTCACTTGACCCCCCTTCACACCTGCCTTCCTTATCCTCGAACCGATGACCTGAGGGTCACCATTCTCCTCTTCGCCTCAGTCACGCCTCTCTCCTCTCTCCTCTATATAGTAATATAATATTTTTGATCATGGACTGACCCGGCGGTATAATACAGACCTGTAATGAAATAGCCATTGGGCTTGATCGAGAGAGGGGGGGGGGCTGAAAAAAAGAATAGAACGTTTGTATATTGTTTTTCCACTGGCATGCTTAGATCACCTCCAGTGGGTTTCTGCCAAAATCAATACCTTTTAAGGGAGTCCCCTCTCCACGAGCTAACTGAAATTTTTCTCTGGTGGCGTCGTGACTTCAGCGTGGCATTGTGGAGGTTCGCCTCGCTCCAGAAACAGGGTCGCCAGTCTTAATGAACACTCGCAGAAAGCGTATCTTCTGTGCTCCGTGTTTGCTATATGCATGTTCACTCGTGTTTTTGTGTGAGGATTTTTTCCCTGTTTTTATTTTTCTTTCTACGGGCGCATAGTACACTACATAGTACGTAATAATGATTTAAAAAATTATAGTGGAGAAGAGGATGTAAGAAGGGTTTGGCCTTCCAGCAATCGGAGACACAGGTGTGTGGGGGTGAGGGCACGGGAAACACCAAGAACGGTGTGGACTGTGGTGTGGAGGAGATATTTTTCGCTCTCTCGTCTCTGTCTCTCCTCTCTCTCTCGTCCTGCTCTCTCTCTCGTCTCGTCTCTCTCAGGGTCGAAGTCTCTCGGACCGAATCGATCTCTCCTCTCTCTCTCTCAGTCTTTCTCTATCTAAAATTGGTACCTAAGTCAAAGGTTGTTTGTATAACCTACACTAGTAATACACTAGAGGTAAATAGTTATTTTTTCTTATGTCAACAATTTTTTTTCTACACTGGCAGTCAATTTTCTTATGATAGTTGTCATTAACACCCTCGATCCCAACCAAACTCATTGGTGTCTTTAGCTATTGGCTGTGTGGTGTTAGGAATGGAATGAATTAAGTCATAGAACGTGTGATAGAATAGCTCAATGATGATGATGATAACATAAATAGTAGTATTAAATACTTATATTCTCATGTGGAAGAGTCGGTAAAAGGGAGTTGTCATGAAGAGCCAGTAGGAGGGCAGACAGTAATAGGGCCGTCCCGCCCCCGCCGTAGGTAATGAGGCAGTCGCGAGCGTGGGTAGAGTGTGAGAGTAAGGTGTGAGTGAGGTCAGGTACAGGTGGCCGGCGCACATCAGGTGCGGGGTGTAGGTGGTTGTGTGGTGGGAGTATAAGGATAACTTCGTTGAGGCAAGCTCGGGGGCTCTGTGATGTTAGAATAGGCGCCACAGATATACCAAATCGCGCGTTTTCCATGGGGCTGCAGCTAGTACGCGTTGCACTGACGTCGACTTACGCTATGCGCGTTGTTTTAGACAAATAGTATGTCTATTAATCTTGTTTCTGCGATCTTCCATCGTTAAATAATTTTGGTTGTTTTTTATATATTTATATTGAAGGTTTGCAACTAGCGCACGGAAGAATTGTGCCCAAAAGCGAAATGGGGAAAGAAGTATGATCGAGAAGGAATATGTAAAGGAACGGAAGGTGTCGGCGTCGAGAAAACAGTGGGGGAGGGAGACGAAGTGGGGGAAGAGAAAATTCGAATTTACGACACGCAAGACTGCGTTTTCTGGCGGGGATTTCAGGGGGGATTTGCAAGCGAAACAAAAATTGATTGCTCAAATTTCGCTTGCTGTTCAATCGATAGGGGCAGTGCATCCATGGAAGATTGATTGTCCAGACCCGCAAGAATTTGTTTGTTGTTGTTGTTGCGGTCGCAAGCGATGTTGTTTGGGCACTATAAAATATATTGTGCACTATTAAAAGTGACCGCTTGCAATCGACATGTTTTTTCGCTATTGCAAGCGCAATTCCCTCGCAGATCAAACATGCCTAAGGTTATGTAAAGAAACACGTTTATATAAGTTGGGGGTAAAGGATGTCAGAGTTATTGGAGAATAAAACGTAGAGATGTATCAGTATAAGAAGAGAGGAGGGGTTAGAATGGAGGAATGGAGACTGATAGAGATATAGATGAGTGGAGAGAAGAGCGCGAGGATGAGAGTAGGAGAGAGAGATAGACAGAGAAGAGATGAGGCTAGGCAGAATCGGAGAGAGAGTCGATAGAGAGACGAGAGATGAGAGTAGAGATAAGATACAAGATACCTGAGTCGCTTGGGATCAGACACTTTGCAGTACCACAACTACAAGAGTTATTAACTATACAAAGCACGGCCACCAACAAGTACGAACTTGGTGGGAGCTCGAACCGCCGGAGACCGATATGCGTAGGGTCTCTACACTCGGGCCCGCACGCTCTTACCACCAGGCACCACCTCTAGGCGGGGAGAGAGAGAGAGAGAGAGGTAGAGATAAGGTGAGAGAAGAGGAGAGAGAGAGAGAGAGAGAGGAGAAATAGAAATAAAGAGAGAGAGAGGAGAGAGGAGAGAGAGAGAGGAGATAGAGATGAAGAGAGAGAGAGAGGGGGCGTGGGAGAGAGGAGAGGAGAGAGAGAGAGAGAGAGAGATTCAATACTTGATTCACAATTGAGTTAACATTTGTGAAAAAGACTGTTTCGAGATAAGTCTTATCTCAGGATACATAGTATTAGCTGATGATAAAACAAGTACATTGATACGATGGACAATATTGTTGAGTTTTAGTAAGCTTCACAGTTTTGTTTTGTTCTTCCTTAGATTAATCACCTAATGCACATAATTCTGGATGTGCATTTAGTGTTTGTGGGAGGAGACTAATGAAGTGAATTGCAAGTTCAGCAAGGGTGGGTGTGGGCACAGAACACTGTTATCTTTGGCGGGTGACGCAGCCACAGTCACGAAGGTAGTGAGCAAGTGTGTGCCCATCCTCAGTAGCGCACAGCCTACAGCGACGCCCTTCCTCCGGCGTGTTGATGCCAATTTCCTATCCATAAGGGTACCCAAGTTTGATCCTGGATCTCACCACCTCGCACAACCGACTTAGAGGACGTTGTGGTGGGAGCAGGCACCCAGCGGCCACATCGGTGTACCACCGGGCACTCGTACTGCCGCAGCCAGCCTCCTGCTCGTGCACCCTCCGTCTCTGTCCCTCCGCCCGGCGCCTCACCGTGCCCCTCAGCTGTTGGAGGGTCCTGGGAATAACGACAGTCACTGCTTCATTCATGTTCGCCTGCTTGGCCAAGGCGTCTGCTTCCTCATTGCCTGTGATGCCAACATGGGAGGCGACCCATGTGATAGTAACGCTCCTGCCCATGTTGTGAATGGCCTTGACTGCCGCACGAATGGCGTGTGTCAGGTGGGTATTCTCAGTGTCCTGCTTGTTGATGCAAGCTATGGCAGTCATGGAGTCCGTGACGATGAGGGTGTTGAGGCTGTGGGCGGTGTGGGCGTGATCCAGAGCCATAGATATGGCTGTCAGTTCAGTTTGCGTGGAGGATGAGAAATCCGAGGTTCGCGTAGAGGCTGTGTGTACGCGGGTGGCAGTGGCGACAGGATCCTCGCCACCCATTTTGCACACAAAGGCTGCGCCTGACCGTCCTTCGGCAGGATCTGTAGATCCGTCGGTGATCCATCTAACTAGTAATGTGGACTAATAGCTTCCTCCTCTCGCTACCGTGCTTCCATCGCAAATTGGAAAAAACACAAAGAACAATATATACATTTTTTGATGTAGGGGAAGTTGGGGCCTAATGGCCCACCCCTGTTTTATGTGTTTTTAGCTGCTGCCAGGCGCCAGCTATTGGCAAGGCTATGCACTTACTCCTCGGCTCTTCAATCAGCAGTAACATAGGGGCAAGCTTGGACCCCATCGTTTGTTTATGTGTGAAACACCTCAGAATATTTCATCACCAGCTGATATATTTTTGAGGGTCTGATAAAATCGCGTTTGTCAGAATACTGTGACTTATAATTTCATGCACTATTGGATGCTTCTTAAGTGTGACTCTGACTGAGACTGACTACTGAAACATTTATCTGCACCCACATTATTCCGTTGTAGTTGTGGTTTACATTTTGATCGCCCTTGGGGCAAAATGGCCCATTTACGCATGGGGTAAAGTGGCCCAGGGTGCCATGTACTGAAAAGGCTAAGTGTGAAACAGAAATGGCAGTAACGGCCAAGGTGAAGAGTAACAAGCCACACCAGAAGGCAACAAAAAGCTGCAGGTTGTATCCAAAAGAAGAAGAGGAGCTGCGCATCACCTGCAACACAACATGAGTCAAGGGAGTCCCAGGATGATGATGACACAGTCCGTTTATACTGCAGTGAAAAATAAATCAGGAGAGCAGGTGAAGGGTGGATCCAGTGTATTACTTGTAAGGACTGGGCCCATGACAGCTGTGCAGGTGTAGATGAAGACGATGTTGAATTTATCTGTGAATTCTGTGTGTAATTTTAATAGTTATCATTAATGTTTGCTGCTGACTAGCACAGTTCTTTTGAAGATAGATGAGGACAAAGTTTTACATTTTTTTTATGAATATTGATTATATGTTATGGAAGGTTATGTTACATTTCATTTGTGAGTAATTTCATAAAAATTCATTGTTGTTCATGCTACTGACCCCAAAAAGGAATTATCTTTTTAATGGAATAAGAACTTAATTATTTTAGTTTTACGTTCAATACTCTTTCTAGTATGATTACCTATCAGGAGGTACATTTTGAAATGTTACCAAGCACTTCCTTATGAGGGACATTTTGCCCTACCCCGTGTACAAAATGGAACACCTGCGGGTATTTTATTTGTTTCATTCTTATGAGTAAGGCATCCGAACTGGTTCTTCCAAAGAGAGTATATTTTGTTTAGTGATTAATAAAGATTGCAACACCATCTATCTTAAAATATATTGCACTAGTTTTGCAAAAACTTGACTGAAACCTTAAGGGTGCCATTTAGCCCCACCTTCCGCTATATCAAACTGTAATAAAAATATTGTGGTAATTGTTTTTGTGTTTGGTGTGTAAATATAAAGCAACTATCTTAATCCTATATGTTTTATTTTTATGCATGTATAATTCCTATTTGTGAGAATGTGTTTTGAGGTGTTTTTGGGGGAGGTATGGTGTTGTATGGGTTTGGTGTTTTTTGGTGATGATGTGGTTGGTGATCATTGGGAGTGAGGGTGGTGTGGGCTGATATGTTGTTTTGTAGTGGGCCCATATGTGTCCCTCCCCCTGGTGGTGGTGAATGTGTGATGTGTTACCTACTATATAAGTTGGGATTACCTTTCTTGTGCTATCTAATGGTGGGGATCGGTGTTACGTCTGTCCAGGTACACATGCAGACAGGTGTTCACGACCGTCAACTTGGACAGCCAGTTGGAGTTTACCTGTTTACAGTGTGAACCTCAAGTTTTAACTGTTTCCCCGAGGCCTTAAAAGTGACGGTGGACGCAAGGAGGAGGTCTACTGCAGGTGTGTGTGTGTGTGTGTGTGTGTGTGTGTGTGTGTGTGTGTGTGTGTGGTGTGTGTGTGTGTGGTTTTTGTATGTATGTGTGTAGTGTGTGTATGTGTGTGTTGTGTGGTGTATGTATTGTGTGTGTGTATGTATGTATGTGTGTGTGTGTGTGTGTGGTGTGTGTGTGTGTGTGTGGGGTGTGTGTGTATGTGTGTGTGTGTGTGTGTGTGTGGGGTGTGTGTGTGTGTTGTGTGTGTGTGTGTGTGTGTGTGTGTGTTGTTGTGTGTTATGTGTGGTGTGTGTGTGTATGATCTGTGTGTGTGTGTGTGTGTGTTTTGTGTGTGGGGTGTGTGTGTGTGTGTGGTGTGTGTGTGTGTGTGTGTGTTGTGTGTGTGTGTGTGTGTGTGTGTATTCATCGAGTTGTACTTTTCAGGCCTGAGGTAAGTACACTCGTATGGCCCCGTCTCCATAGCTACATTTTTTATTTGATTCCTTAGTGCTTAGTGTTGGCCGAAAACATCACCCCGGCAGGCGGGTTACAAACCCCCGGCTAACACCCGGTACCCATTCACTGCTGGGTGGACAGGGGCTCGGTTTTTTTTAAGAAGACCGTCCATCTTTCTCCGCTCCACCCGGGGATCGAACCCGGGACTTCTCGGTTGTGAACCGAGCATGCTAACCACTAGTGAGTTAGTTGGTTAATTGTCAAAAATTTAAATTACAATAATATTAAGATAAACATAGGTTACAATTTTGTTTTGTCCGAATAATAAAAATCTTTACAGTAGGACCCAGAACATTGAATTACACTACTGAGAGCAGACAACTTTAGCACTAAAAGGCAGGATTTTGGCAGGTCGTTTTGGTTCTTGAGGTTTTTCCCCCTTTTTTCAACCTTGTCCACGTCCGTCATGCCTGTCTCGTCTGCTTCTTCAGGCAATCCGAAAATCAGCCTGTTCCGCCGTCTCTCTTTACCGTCAATCGCTTCCAGTAATAACTGCTGCTGCGTTATCATCTTGAACGCCTCGTCAAGCCTACTTGATAGTTGGTTAACCTGCTGTTTCAAGTCCCGTAGCTCTTGCTTCACGACCCCTAGTTCTTCCACTTGTTTCCTCAGTCCACGAATCTCCTCAAGCAGGGTGTTGCTTGAGGCTTGGCCTGCATTTTCTGCACTGAGCAAAGTAGACAGGGCTTTCTTCAACTGGGGGTTTGTCATCTTGCTCACTTCTCCGGCTCTCAGGGCACGAATTACTTCAACTACGCTTCTGTAGCTTTCAGGTCAACAAGACAGAGAACCTAGCCACAGGTCTACTCGGCTCGGTGTTTTCATACACACACTACACTACGGAATACTCTACGGTGTGTGTGTGAGTGTGTGTGGTGTGTGTGTGTGTGTGTGTGTGTGTGTGTGTGTGTGTGGTGTGTGTTTGTGTGTGTGTGTGTGTCCTATCTTTATTATTGTCTTATTTTGCTCTCTAACGTATATAGCTTTTCTCTCTCTCTCTCTTCTCTTCTCTCCTCTCTCTCTCTCTCCTCTCTCTCTCTCTCTCTCTCTCTCTCTCATCTCTCTCTCTCTCTCTCTCCTCTCTCTCAACTAAACTCCAATCATGGTTCACTCAACCACCGGTGTCTCCTTTTGCTTGGCGGCGATGGTGGTGCGGTGCAGCAACGACATGGTGACCTCGAGGAAGGGCAAGGTGGTGAGGTGGAGTACATGCGCAAGATCGGCGGCATCAACGCATGTACGTGTGCACTGTGGCAGCGGAACTGAGCCTGCCCACGAGGCTGACGGAGGGCTCGTGCGTGGAGTGGCGGTGTACCATCTAGCTTGGAGGACAGAAGACAGGCGCCTCCTGTGTTGCGTGTTGGTGGGCGGTCGGGATGCAAGTGAGGTGTGTTTATGATGAAGTCTATAGTATAGTCATAAACTTAATTTACTCTCATTATACTAAACTATGTTCATTATTATAATCTCACCACCCTCACCACACCCACGCAGGGAGAGTATCCATGGATGGCGTTCCTCATTATGCAGACAGGGCAGGAGAGGTTCAGCTGTGGCGCACGCTAATCACATCCACTCTCGTCCTCTCCGCTGCTCACTGCTTCCACGGCTACGACGTTGAGACCGTCGAGGTACGTATACCCATGCATCCCTTCCTCTCTTTATCCTCCTACATATCATTAAAAGGTTCAGTATTGTGGTGGTTGCCGTGACAATGGTGATGTAGCTATAGAAATGGCAATATCAACGTTAGTTTTAATAATACAGTAATAGTGATCATGGCAATAATAATCATCATGGTAGTGATGGTGGACAATTAAGAATAGTGTTTGGGGCGTAGGTCGGTCTGGGCAAGGTATACAGGGACTTGGCGGACGAGTCTTCGTGGAACTGGCACTACACTGACAGCTTCGAGGTTCACCCGGAGTATGACGAGTACAACATCCAAAATGACGCCGCTCTCGTCATCCTCAAAAGTCCTGTCACCTTCACCGACAACATCCGCCCAGCTTGCCTGCCCTCTGCCGACAGCAACCTTGAGGGTGCAACACTAACAGGTGAATGCTGCTCTTTATCTTTTTTGTAGTTTTCCGCTTTCATCCCTTCACATATCATCCCTTTTTTCCGCTCTCATCCCGCATGGTCGGATCGTCGGCGACTAAACCAGCTCCACCCCCTGGTTCTACCAGTGAGGTGGGTGTGCTGGACACCTAGATGGATTCAAAATAAGGCCATCTTTAAGGGCAGATGAACTCACTATTGAGTCAATGGCCATCCAGCCATCCAGCTATGAGTGAGATAATGGGCAGCCTGGAGTTAATCCCTACAGGAGGTTCTGCGTCCCTGGCCACGGCGAGCAGTAAGGCCAATCCCTGACATGGATTGGTTGGGGAGGGGCTTGCACCCCCTTCCCGTAAAAAAAATGTCATAGCCACTACATCATCATGTAGTGATCAGCATGACTACAATCAGAAGTAGAGGCCGGGAGCATCAGGGGGAGAGGTAACAGCGCCTCCGACCCGGGTTTGCCTGGGGGCCTGTCCACGCAGACCCCTCCAATGCCGATGCATGGAGGGATGGGGGTCTGCAGATTATATCGAGTGCAAGCCGAAGCCATGGGGAATCCCGCACTCTAAATGAAATGGGAGGGCCCCCTAGCCCATCTTTTTCTTGTAGGGGTGGCCGGGCGGTGCAAAGGCGACGCCTGCCCGTCGAAACACCCCTGGGTTAAACATCCGGAGGGTTCTACGTGTGGGCTCCTGGAACGTTCTGAGCCTCTCAGATGATCATCGACTACCTCTCCTATCCGGCGAGCTCAGTAGGCTAAGGATGGATATAGTGGGACTCTCTGAGACGGGGAGGCCTAGCAGTGGGGGCTACAACTACTACTGTTTCGACATGAGCAATGGTACCCGTGTCCGAGGGTACCTATAGCATCTCCAGCAAACTACAACCTTTTTTGGTTGTTGAGTTACACCGGTTGATAAACGTATAATGCGGGTGAGGAGGGAAAACACTCTGGGTTTCATGTCCCTTGTTGCACTATTTTGCAGTTTTACGCTCCAAACCGAGTTGTGTTGGAAACTGAAGAGATGTTCTACCCAAACTCGACTCTGCCCTTAGACCATGTTCTCCTCAGGCACACTCATTATCTTAGGCGACCTTAAATGCTACTACTGGCACTGTGAGAGATGGCTATGCGTTATGTGTTGGTCCCCATTGCTCCGGTACCACAAATCACCAATTCTCTCCTTCTGAATCCCGCAAAGTCCAGAAGGTTGAGAATTGCAGGTTCATGGTATCTGACACAGAGATGCACCTCGGACTTGGCATAGTAATGCCGGAGGAGTAGCTAAGGAGATCAACCACATCCTCGTTAGTTGTCAGTCGTATCACTTCTAGCATATTAATAACTTGCATTACTATTACTATTAAATTACAACTATTATCACACTAGTGTAACACGTATTATAACTTCTATAAGGATATTTCATATACTTAACATCAAAAGAAACAGTATATTTTTAGGAACATCTTAAACATAAAAAATATATATATGTAATGTATATATAATTATATGTATATCTTTCCTGCCATCGTGAGAACCATGTACAGCTTGCACTTCTTAGCTCGAGCAAGTAGGTCACAGGCCCAAAAGTATAGGTATCAGCCTTTTATAAATGTTAACGTCCCGTTAGTAACACAAGGGAGGAGCGGTCACAAGCCGGGTGAGGAAGGACAGAAGACCCCGGACCACGAATACAACCAGCATTCCTCTCACGAGCTCCGCCGACACTGGGTGTTCCACTTTAAATTTACGGTTGTAAAATATCTACGCTCCTTATTGGACTTATAAATAAATGTGTACAAAACTGGACGTACCATTTTACTTAGCCCAGATAAGTCCTACAAATTTTAACCACTTATAAATGGTGGCTTAAGCTGTGGAAAAAGATACCCTACGCTTTTCTACAAGCATCTACAAGCAAATATCTACAAACTTCTACAAGAGTTAATAAATCCGGCCATTCTACAGCTTTTCCACGTTTACCAAGATTATACCCCGGGTTCTACATCAAGCAACTACTACTGACTTACGCTATAACTGCTCACTGCTACGTTTACCGGCGCTATTACAACCCACAACCACAACATCGCAGTTAACAGCCATTAAACGCCAACGCACCAACCGTCATCAACCAGCACCTACGTACATTTTACCGCTACATGCCACACAACCCAGCCATTATAAATATTATCTGCAAGTGCGTAACCTATAACGCAACACAAAACAGCCGGCATCTACAAGTACTCCTACAAGTCCCCGAGCAACACGGTCTGACCGACATTAATTCTACAAGGAAGAGAGAGGCGCACACACTCCCTGCGGTTGCATCGTCAGCGCATTGTTTTGGCACAAGGTCGACTCCACTGCCACCCATCACAGCACTGCCAGAGACAGAAACGTCTCACCACTCTCCACAGACAAGATCCAAGCGTTCACATTACGAGCAACCTACAGGAACCTATCCAGCTCTACACGTCTACAACCCTGCATCTCGTCATGGCCCAGCGCAACACCGGTTATCATCCCGCTACACCGCAACACAACCACCAGCCCCCACCACCGTCACCCCCGCCTGCCTTCCGAGCGCATCAAGCTGAATCAGCCCCCCTCCCTGCAACCCACACCTCGGCAGCGCCCTTGACACTCACTACCGCCACCACCCGTCCCACACTACGGACTTAAACCGGCGGCGCACCACCACAAACTGTCTGAGTATATATATGTTATATAGTTCATATTTCTTTATTTGTATATGTTTATTTGTTTTCTTCTTATATGACCTCTTTAACAGATTGTGTGTATCCGGCCACTGTACATCCGTCATATAGGCACCCAACCACCTGTGTGTTGATCATTCTTCAGACACTGAACATCAGCTTATCATTCAGCAATGCTATGTAGCTTACAGCTAAGTAATATTTTACAGTTTTCGGTGAGCAGGTATACACATTTAGTGTCTAACACAGTGACGTTCACATACACAACACGTTTACCGGCAATTTCAACGTTTAGAAGAATAATAGTGCTGTTTTACCTACTTTCCATTATATTTACAATGGCTACGATAAGTACACATGTACAGACACTGTACATGGTATATGGCGCCCTTAAATCATGGTGGTTCAGCAAACATATCCTTTTTAAAACAAGGCGAAATTTTAGACCGCGGTATTCCCACAACTTTCTCCCTTCTCCGCACGGTAGAAGTAGAAAATTCTTCCGCAATATGCAACATACGCATAACACAAGTCCACCGTATCCGGTGACCCGGCAATAATAAGGCATAATAGCTTTCAAATACGCATATAATAGGTATTTTTCGTATTTTTCAAAGTTCCAGGACATACTCTGTCCACATTGTAGATCAATAGACGACAACAGTACGTATTTAACAAGAAACAGTACTGCATATACCACAATTCCTGGAGACATAACTCTAACGAGTGCACATTTATACTGCAACAGTGAAAAGCCCCCTGGATTGCCATCCCTCTCCCATGCAAAAAACTAGCGGCCCGAGCGGACATCAGCAGTGGCAGCCCACAGTGAAAAAAAAATTAAACCGAGAAAACACTCCCCCCCTGTTTCCCGTAGTCCCCCTACGGTTCCCCGCCTTCGCAAGTTTTGAGACACACGTGGCTGTCTAGTGGGAGACTTTCTTACAAAAACGGTTGCGAGTCACTTTCGGTAGCTAGAGGTTTATATACAGGTGCGTTTACCAAGCCTAATATTAAATACACAGGACACCCCTGTAGAAAAAGGATGACCATCCAGTACAAATGTTTACCGTCAAAAAAATTGCGGTCCCCCACACGAAAAAAAACAGTGGTGGCATACCTTTCCCAAACCCCTTCCCCTTTATCATTAAATTTTAAATCAGTTCACTGATTTTTTTCATTTACCATGTATCAAATTTTAAAATGTTTTGGGGTTTCTTTTTAGAAGATGTTACACAACCCCACCAAGCCAATTTTATATAAAACTTTGAAAAAAATTTTTACATTGGTTTTTTAAAATTTTTTTTTGGTTTTAGCTCCCTTTTTTAATTGACAACTACTAGTAAAAAAAGATAAATTTTACATTTTTACCTTGTAACTCTTGCACGTTTAAAAAACTAAATGGATGACAAAAATTGATAAAACAGTATAAACTTTCCCCATTTTTGAATATATTATGGAAGAGTTAAAGATGCACAAACAGTGCCCTTGCAATTTTTTATTAAAATTCCTCAATTGAAGGGAATTTTTTACGCCCCTTATTTTTGCCTTAAAATTTTTTACTAGAAAGAAATACTAAAAAGCATTATTGGAAAAAAGTTCATAAATTCTTGAATTAATTCCTTTGTATTAAATGCATAAGTGAATTACATTTAAATATGGAAAAGAATACTTACCCTTTTCCTTTTTGTACCACCCATCACTATTGGGTGATAGGGTTGTTTACTTATAACATATAAATAGGTTTAAAATATGCATCCCAAACAATTAATCCAGAACTATTTACACATCTACGTGAATTTTACGGGATGCACAATCTTTTGAAAAATACAGATGCGCAAAAGTATTGGCCCAAGTAGAAAAAAAACTAACATTTTTAAATTTTTTACCCACGAATTAAAACTCGCAAAAGAAATTTCCCCAAATTTACTACTTGTTTTAATAAAGCCCCAGAAAAAAAATTTTTGATCCCCGGGAAAAAACCTTACTCTTTAAACATTTTTGGGCCCAAAGACGAATAAAAAAATTTATTTTAAATTTTTGCCCGTTTAGTTTTTTCACTCCCCCGGGGTGTCCCAAAAAGTTTTTTACAAAAGCATTGAATCATTTATCATTTAGGGGGAATTTTTCTTGGGCCCAAAACCCTTGATTTGCCCACAAAAAAATGGGAATACATTAATGTGTATCCAGCGAGTTTTTCAAAAATATTTTTTTTATCATTTTGGGCTATTTTTTATTTTAAAAATTTTTCCCAGGTTTTTCCAAAAACCCCAAAATTACCCACATGAACACCCACACAATTGTATCAGGCGAGGTTTTGTCTATTTTACATATAAATTTTTACAGAAACCCTTTCATTTTTTTAAAGGGCCCCAGTACATTACTAGTAATACATTGTTATACCTGCACACAGCAGAAAATCTGCAGGGCAGAAAAGAGCCCCTTTTTCATTTCTCATCACACTCAGGGTTTTAAAAGTTACTTTTAGATTTAGATTTTTTGAATTTTATTACTTGAAATTGGGTTTTTTTCTCAATTTTTTCCAAAAAAGTTTTTACAGTAAATTTCGCTGACAGTTTTTTGCTTTCCAGCTACCGTCTATGGTACAGTACACTAGGGGGCCAATAGCGCACAGGGGTAATTTTTCAAAGTCAAATTTTTTTCAGTATTTTGTGGATTATGCCTGTACTTTTGAAAAATGTCGTGTGCAAAAATTTTTAGGCCCAACCCGGTTGTATTTTGAGGGGGGCCCGGGTCGATTTTTGAACAATTTCCTTTTTTCCCCTAAAGGGCATGACCACGAGAAAGCAAACGGAAAATTTTTTGGGTTCTTGGCCCTTTGTGTTTTCCCCACTACACAGGAGCCCAAAAATTTTCCCCGCCGTTTGGAGACGTTTTTACGGGCGAAATTTTCTACGCACAACAAGGGGAAAAGAAAAAGACGGTGCAGCAGGGCAGCTGAGGTGCAAAGGGGGTTCGAAATTTGGGGCAAAGAGCTAGGATCCCCCCCCATCGCAGGAAAAATAGCGTGAGGAGGAAAATTTTTGGACTTTTCGGAAGTGGAAGACCTTTAGCAAAAGCAAGAACATAAATTGGGGTCACGTACCCGCCGAAAAAAAAAGAAATTTTCCCAAGAAAGGGTTTCCCAGACCATTTTGGACATCGCCCACCCGACGCCCCCACTCTGATGACCCTTCCTGAAAAACAAGGAAATTTTTCTTTCCCCGCGGGAGAAGGGGAGGGGGGGGGTTTGAGGCTGGGCTGGACCAAGAAGCCGAAAGAATCGGGGTTTCCGAAAGTGAAAAACTCCTTCACGTAGCCGTCAACAGACGCCCAAAAGGGGAAGAGATTTGGGGGAGGGGAGTCGTTTATCGTCTGAGTCATCAAGTCCCGCCAAAGTGCCAACCATCGACTTCTTCTTCCCCCCCGCCGGGGTCGCCTTTCTCCCCAAAAGCGATGAGGGGCACGGGGCACGGGAAATCCCCTCCATCCCTGTCTCGCGGAGCCTTTACAGAAAATGGGGGGCCGTAGGCCCCAAAACCCCGAATTTTGGCGGGTACGCAAAGTGTTGGGGCCACGATCCCAAAGAGTTGTGCTGAATCCCGGCCCTTCGGGCAGGCAAGAGCGAAGTTTCAGGTCCCCTTTGGGGAAAGGGCATCAAAAAAGACCCTTTTAGCCTCTTTTTCCCCCTTTTTCCGTTCATTTTGGGGCGGGAAGATCCTTTTCCCCAGGGCGGGTGGCACTCGCGCCCAAAGAACTCGCCATCCTTTGTTTACAGGAAAGGAGTGGAGAAGTCCCTTTTGGAGTCCCGGGGAAACTTTACTCCGGGAAACCGGGATGCCCCCGCCCAAAGCTGTTTTTCGAGGCTTTTAGAAGATGGGGGGTCCCCGGAACGAGTTTGTGGCGATTTTTTGGGTTTGGGCACAACCCGTGCCAAAACTTTGGGGCCCTAAATTTTGGGCATGCACCCATTTTTGCAAAAAGAAGATCGGGCCCACCCCCTCGTTTCACTTGCTTTTCCCCTCAATCACCCCGAACCCCCCGTTTCCCTTTAGGGAAACCTTTTTAGGTTTGGGGTCAATCTTTGGTCCTGAGATCCAAAATCTTCTCTCCCCTTAAAGGAAATGGGTCTAAATAAACAGTCGGGCAATTTAAAAATTCCCCCCAAAAAAGAAGGGTTGGGCCCGGGGACTCTGGGGCTCAAGGGGGACGAAACTCATTAAGGTTTTTAAAAAAAGTCCCCGTTCAGACAAAAGCAACCCCGTGACGGGCTAAAAAAGGAACCCCGCCCCAGCTGGGGATCCTTTTTCCCCCGGCCCCCGGGGCCCTTCCCAAGAAACCCCGATCCCTAGCCCCCGGGGCGTTCATCGGCGCGTTGGATGGCGCGTACCCTTTTCGCTTTGAAGAGATCTTTTTCGGGAGCCCGCTGACCGGGGTCGTTTACACCTCAGAAATTGTCAGCCCCCCAGCGGTTCTCATTCCCTTCCAAAACCCAATCTACGTTTCCTGGGATGGTTTTGAATCGACCCGGTTTCCCTCCTACGCTCCCCCCCAACGAATTTTGGGTTTCGTAAAGGGCATCCCAGTACCCCGACGAAAGGGAATTTGGAAAGGCCCCCGCTTTTCCCCTCTGAGCCCCCATTTTGGGGAATTTAGCGAAAATCTCATTGGCCCGTCAAATGTTCGACTCCCGTCTCCTGTCTCCGACAAACAAGCAATTTTAAAGGGCCCTTCTTACGATGAAGGGAGCCGAGGAACCCCCCAAAGCGAATAAACCCCCATTTTATCACAAGTTTTGCGGCAACAGCCCTCCCTTTCGCCCCGAAAAATTCCCTCCGCCTCTTCGAAGCTTTTGTTCAAAACCCCCACCTTTCCTGTCCAACCCTCCCGGGAAATGGGAGGGGAGGAATCTTACGTCGAGGCTTTCCCGGGGCCCAATCGAGGGGGTCACCCCTAGTCAACCCACAAAAGCCCAGCGAGGGAGTGGGCTTATCCAGTCCCCCAAAATTTCCGGGCTGACCCAAAGACGAGGAAAAGCGCCCCGTCCCCCCTCCAAGTTGGGGGGGGCCATCGCCATCAAAAGGCCCCGGGGCCCGAAGGGTTCCCCCCCCGGCCAAAACCGGGGCCCCAATGAGTGGGGTGGCTCCCCCTGATACCCCCCCCCACCGAGGGGCTTACTCACCAAGGGGGGGGGACCCAACCCGCCCTGTTTGGGGGAAAGGGGTGCCGGGGTTGGGCCGCTTAAAAAGAAACATCCCCTCCTTTAAAAAGGCAGTGCCTAAGGGTAAAAAACAAAGTTGAATCCGCCACCCCCAAAATCAACCGATTGAGGTCAAAATTTTTCAACGATGGTTTTTTGCATAGAAAGGGACCAATTTTCACCAAAAATAGGAAGAAAAAAATTTAAAACTTTTTATTTTATGGCACCTAACTACACTTTAAAAACTTTTTCACTTTAAAATTAAATTTCCAGTGATTTTTAACCCTTGGGATTACCACGTGTACTGGGGCACATAAAAAAATTTTTTTCGGCCAAAGTCATTTTTCTTTTATTTTTGAAATCTGTAATCCACTGTTTTCCCCGGGTTTGCATTTGTAACAATATCCTCATGATACTTGGGGAAATTTAAGCGGCCCCAAAATTTTTTTCTCTGATCCCGCCGAATTCCCTTTTGGGGAAATTTTTTCCCGGTATTTTGTCAGATTAAACACACTTTTACGATAGGTATTTTGCTTTGGGAAATTTAAAAGTTATTTTATTTTTACTAGCCCCCAAAGGGCCCCCCTTTCCGGGGGGGACTTTTGGCTAGCTCCTGCGGAGGGGTATTGGTGGGCCTTCGGCCCACCAAACACAGACTCTCCAGATAGCCCCTTCTAACTTTCCTGAAATCATGGATGTAGAAATGTATGTATTAACGCCAACCCATTCACATCACCCCCAACCCATTCACTCACCCATTACCCATCACCCCTCACCCATTCACTCACCCATTACCCATCACCCCCCACCCATTCACTCACCCATTACCCATCACCACACACCCATTACCCATCATCCCCCATCTATTCCCTCACCCATCACCCATCACCCCCCACCCATTCACTCACCCATCACCCCACACCCATTACCCATCACCCCACCCATTCACTCACCCATTACCCATCACCCTACATCAAGGCTTCCTCAATTCTCGCAACCCACTTTTTTTTCACAATTATCGCTAATAGGCTGCTAAAAAAAAAAAAAAAAAAAGTGATCGGATCATCTCATAAGTGGGCTTAAAACCTTCCCCTGGTCAACCTGGTTCCAAAAATGTGGTATATGATGGGATTCCACCACGGGGGGCGGAACCTATACCACACACACACACACACACACACACACACACACACACACACACACACACACACACACACACAACACACCATACACACAGACATACACACACACACACACACTTTCGCTTTTATTAATATAGATATATTATATGTATGTATATAGCCTTTAGTTAGGTGTACAGGTTCTTTTACCTATTTTTATTCCCTAGCTAATTCTGATGTGACTAATTTGAGGACAAATTATATAGCGGCCCGAGCAATGTCAGTCAGTAATCACTTCTAACATAATATAATAACTTGCATTACTATTAATATTAAATTACAACTATTATCACACTAGTGTAACACGTATTATAACTTCTATACAGGATATTTTCATATACTTAACATCAAAAGAAACAGTATATTTTTAGGAACATCTTAAACATATAATTATATATATATGTAATGTATATATACTTATATGTATATCTTTCCTGCCATGGTTTCATCGTGAGAACCAAGTACAGCTTGCACTTTTCAGCTCGAGCAAGTAGGTCACAGGCCAAATGTATAGGTATCAGCCTTTTATAAATGTCAACGTCCGTTAGTAACACAAGGGAGGAGCGGTCAGAAGCCGGGTGAGGAAAGACAGAAGACCTCGGACCACGAATACAATTAGACGTTCCTCTCACGAGCTCCGCCGACACTCACTGGCTGTTCACTACATTAACTGAACTGGTTGTAATATATCTACGCTCTTTATTGGACTTATAATTAAATGTGTACACTGTACAAAACTGGACGTACATTTTTAACTTAACCCAGATAAGTCTCTACAAATATACCGACTTATATTAGTACTCGTTGGAGGATCCTCCAGAACTGCACGGTTTACCGGGGTGCTAAGTTTTTTGCAACTGATCAGACTTGTTGTTGCTAAAACTTAAGCTTCATGTAAAGTCCAGAATAATCCAAGAGGTAACCATACTGTGTTTCATCTTAAGGCGCCGTCACACCAGGGACGATTAGGCCAGCGCACGCCCAGTGTTTTTGAAAATTTCACCAAAATTTTGGCAATTTAAAACACGTTCAAATTTGCCCGATCTCTGAAGGTAGACACGACAATGGACGTTTTTCCCAACGAAACCAACGCATGTGAAACGTTTTAGTAGCTTTTAGGAGCGTTTGAGTAACTTTCCATTGACGCCTGATTAAAATCTCTCAGCGTTTCCATGCGTTCGACTAACGTTAAATACGTTTGCCTGGTGATTATGAGCGCTTTAAAACGACTGAGTAACGATCGCCTGACGTTTTGTGGGGGCTCTCATGGTGTCACTCCACAGGATATAAAAGGACGCTGGTTCAGTGTTCATCTCAAACCTCTGCAGTCAGCAAACATAACTGGACAGTTATTCACACAGGAACTGGAGACCACGAACGTGTTCATTCCCCTGATGGCTGGCAGAGGTCGTGGTCGCGGCAGAGGGAAGAAGCAGTCTCCCAAGAAGCCTTCCTCATCCAAGTCTTCCTACAAGCTGCCTTTCCCAAACAGTCCTGGGAGAAAGAAGAAGGATCCTCCTCCTCCTTCCCCTCATCTCCCTTCTGCTGTGAATCTGCGTCAAATTCATCATGAAGAATAACCTGACAGCCCTCGATCTCTTTCTCCAACTCATGGTCGGGCTCGATCTGCTTCACCGACCTCTCGTCCATGTTCTCCTGTCGGCTTCCTAGCTAGTGATGGTGATGGTCCCGGTGAATAAGATAAAATTTTCATCCTATCTAGACACTTTGCAAGTACCAACTACAAGGTTATTGACTATACAAAGCGCCGCCACGTCAGCACGAACTAGGCGGACTCGAACCGCTGACCGAATGCACAGGGACGCTGCACATTGCGAACTCACGTCTCTACCAACCTTGCCACCCTGACGGGCTGGCCCTGGTGAGAAGAGCATGCAGCTAAGAAGAAGACAACCAAGAAGACCAAGAAAACTCGCAAGGACTGCAAGATATCCGACCAGGACGTCGAGGATGATTTGGTGGAATGGTTCAGCGAGAATGACAGCCTGTGGAACACACAGCGAACCGCCTATCGCGACAAGGCCCGTCGCCAGCGTCTCCTTGCAACCAAGGCTGAACAACTTGGCATCACCATCACGACGATCGCCTTGCAGACCTCACGGACGACGACGGATATCGTGTTTGCCGGAACTCTCCACCCAAACTTCATGTCAGCAAACTTGGATCCAGACGCCAGATGACGGAGGGTGACGGCCAGCTTCAGCCCAGGCTCGAGGGGTTCCCTGAACCACGTGTGCTGCTTGGTGATCCTTCCTCTGACCCGCTCGAGTATCTCGTCAAACATCTCAGGCGGCATGCGCATGAAATTCCTGAAAGACTTGGAGTCCTCCCGCCGCAGCTCGACCATAAGCTGGTCATACAGACCGAACTGCCTCCGCCTCATGATCCAGGCTCTCGTCCAGAACTGTTGTTTACGCTGTCCTCTTCTCCATCTCCGACGACCCCGTACGTGGTGGGCAATGTTCAGCTGGAACACGTTGACTTCATGCTGGGCTATGGCAAGCAGGTAGGTCCGACGAAGCCTCTCTGCATCCTCCATGGTCGACATGCACACCACGGAGACTACTAACTGAGCAGCTCAGCCCTTTTTATATACCCAGGAGCGTTAACATCACGCCTAACGCTAGCCCAACTATACCTACACGTTCTGAGAACGGTTTGTTAACGCTATGGCTTCGCTGAGTGCGTTTTGTGGACGTCCATAGACGTTTACGATCGCCACCAACACGCTATACAATCGCTTTAAAGAGGTTCTTTGAACGCTGGCAATGCGCCAGTGACACGCTTGTAACACGCTACGTAAAAAACGAACGAATGTCAACGTTTACGAACGAACACCAAACGCCTGAGGAAAGATAGCCTAACGAAGTTAACGATTTCATAGCGTTTATATAACGTTTTGTGAGCGTTTCACAACGTTTCTGCTCAAACGTTGGACCGGGAAAAAAAAATTGTGCATGTTCAAAAAAAATTCCGGCCCCAGTGTGTCTCTGAGTTCGCCGACAACCGCATAACGTTACAAACGCATGCCTAACGATGGGAAAACGATCATGGACGTTTACCAGCGTTTCCCAAAAAATTGGAAAACACTGGGCGCGCGCTGGCCTAATCGTCATGGTGTGACTGCGCCATTAAGAAGCTGAAGGACTTGACATGTGCCAATGTGTATGCAGTGGCAGTCTCAAATCGGTTTAACGTGCTCGGTGCCCTTGAGGACCCTGTAGAACTGTGGGATACCTTCAAACGTGAAACTCTCCAGTTTGCCAAGGGATGTATTGGGGAGCGCCCGAGGTCAAAGCGTGGTTTTGCCTCGACAAAGATGCTGGAGAATATCGAGGAGAGTCGCGCTGCCAGTCATGCTGGAAACCAGGACCAGTACAGGGCTCTGTCACGCAGGACTAGAGCTCTCCTGGGGAGAGACAAGGAGAGGTAAGTTAGGAGTCTCGCTGAGGATGTCGAAGGCCATTTGAACGCTAATGACCTCTGACCTGCCTACCAAGCCCTGAAGAAGCTCCGCTCCAAGTCTCCATCTCGGGCGAGTGCTATCCGAGCAGCAGATGGGCGCCTCGCGTCTGACATGGATGGGCAGATGGCTCGTTGGGCTGAGTACTTTGGGCAGTTGTTCACGGTGGACCCTCCAATTGGGCAACTTCACACCACTGGATTACGGGCAGCGGATGCCGATCTTCCCGTTGACGAAACGGCACCCTCTCTTGACGAAGTCAGAGAGGCTGTAGCAAAGTTGAGTGGTGGAAAGGCAACTGGTGTTTGTAATATCAGTGCAGATTTCTGGGTCCCACCATGGCCTCACACCCTAGGCCTCAAAGCTGGGGGTGAAGCCATGATCCGCGGGTTACATCCTGTCCTGACTGCCGTGTGGCAATCAGGTACCATTCCTCCTGACTGGAAAAGGGGGCTGGTCGTCCCTATCTGAAAAGGGAAAGGAGACCGTCAGGATCCCTTTCGTGGGTCACTCTGGGATCTTCTACGACTTCGCGGGTTTCTGCAAGGACTATTGGTCTGATGACTGGCCTGTACTCTGGGACTGAGAGTGCTGTGAAGTGTGGGGGAGGTGTATCCAGCTTCTTTCCTGTTAATACAGGAGTGAGGCAAGGGTGGTGCGTCCTTGCCCCATCACTTTTCATCACTTGTATGGACTGGGTATTGGGCAAAGTTGTAGATCAAAGTGATTGTGGAGCATCCCTCGGCAATACCAAGATCACAGATCTTGTTTTTGCCGATCATGCAGTAATCTTTGCTGAGTCGCTGGAGGTCCTGGTGATGGCTCTCAAGGCGCTGCACGAGGAGGCAAAACCATTTGGCACTTGAGGTCTCCTGGCTCAAGACCAAGGTCCATGTGTTTGGAGGCCTACTAAATGAAACAGTACAGTATGTTCAGGCGTGCGGCAAGGACATTGAGATCTTAGAAAGATTAACTTATTTGGCAGTCCATAATGACGGCGGGTCAAGTCAAGATGTCTTACGGCGGATTGGCATAGCCCACGGTGTTATAGACTCGCTCAGCATTAGTATTTGGCGTTGTCGATACCTGTGCAGAAGGACAACGATCCTGATCTTCAAGTCACTTGTGATCCATGTCTTACTCTATAGATGTGAGACATGACACTAAATAGTGACTTGAAGAGGCGAATTGATGCCTATGGTAATAAGTGTCTTCGCAGAATCATGGGGTATCGTTGGGATGATTACGTGTCAAATAAGCGATTGAACCGTGAGACTGAATCTGAAAAACTATTACCTGAATAGTCCGTCAGTGCCAACTTAGGCTATATGGGCATGTGGCACGCTACCCTGAAACTGATCCTTTCCACCGGGTTGTATCTGTAAGAGACAATCCGGTGTGGAGAAGGTCAAGCGGGCGCCCACAGGGCTCTTGGGTGAGGCAAGTTAATGTTTCCTGTCGAGCTCCTTTGTATGGGAAGGGAGCCTGCATGGGGACTCGCGCCTGGTGACCACCGGGAGTGGCGTCGTAGGTTGGGCGAGGCGACGCGCCCCCCGACTTATGCCCCCAATGATTGATTGATTGATCCCTTCACCTCACTTCTCTTCACTAGTTCGGTGTACTTCCTCTTCCTTCTCCCTCTTCTTCGCTTCCTTAGTCCCTCCTGTATATAATTTTCTCGTTTCCTCCCTATCCTCCTAATTCCTCTTCTGCCAATCTTATTTTTTATGCTGCAGTGATGATTCTGCCACATCTTTACAGCCCTAAGTCCACTTGTTACATATACAGATTGGAGCCAGCAGTCGCCGCGAATGGACCTCCTGATGGGAAACACACCAACCCCCATGGCAGCGGGTTAAAGCAGCCCTCCCATGGTCCGTCTTCCCCCTTTCCCCGACGCGCAGCAGTCTATGGTACAACCCCCCCCCCCCCCTCCCCAACACACACACACTCTGGGTGGATCCTACCAAGTGTCTTGGGACCTACGCCAGGCACTCCTCGCCCAGGATGAACATGCAAGTCCTCGTGTCGGCACGCCAGCCGATTGTTGGCGAGCAAGGAGAGGGTCACTCTCTTCTTGTAACGGAGATACGGCAAGGGAAGCCAGCGATTGGTGGGCCAGCTGTCCCTCGCCACCTGTCTTTTTGATCGGCAGCCCCGTGCTGCCTACTGATCATCGCACAACACCTGCCATCATTGCCTCGTAGCCACTGTGCTGCCACCCCTGTTAATTGAATCTCGCATTTCTCTGACGGGCTCCTTGCTAGTCCGTGTGCCCCCTCGGGGCCCAATAGACAAATTAAGAAGGGAAGGCTACATATACATTTATTCTTACTTCTCTGTTGATGCACACCTCAGCCTTCTTCCCCCTTTTCTTCCAAACACCTAGTCGTCGTCCCTAAAGCAGCCATTCTAAGCGCATTGCGCTGTCCAAGAAATATTAAAGGAACTTCAGCGGCAGTTTTTATTTAATTTATTTTTTAAATTGCATATAATTTTTACGATCTTGGTGTCATTTTCGTATCAATTAATCTCAGGAAGCTGTCAAACTTATTGATAATGCTTAGCGAGCAGTACGTGTGTGGGGCAGCCTTCAGGGCGTCTCAAAGTAATATCTTCTGTGAGTAGAGCGGCCAAGTGGTGTTGGGATGTGTATATATAAGAGGGGTGGAAATTGTGGGTGAATGCTATGTGGACTCATGTAGTGTGTATTAGCGTGTTTTCGCGAAGTTCGCCACACTGGTCCAGTCTAGTCCAGACCGGTGCAGACTGGACTGATGCTCGCGAAAATGCATCGAGACTGGCCCCGTCCCATTCGTCGTTCTTATTGGCTGGGGGATCGAGTGGGCGGGCGGTCCTCCGGGCAGAAATGCAAACATTTTTAAAAAGCGCGCGTTTTTACTCAATGGGAAGTCAAGTAGCAGGGATGACTATGAAAAAATGAATGATGAAATTTCATTTAATTTACCGTTAATAACACTATCTATAGTCGCCACTGCACTAATGTCGCAGGGGGGCATATATTACGAGTTTTAGCATCACTACAGATCACATCACGTGCACAGTGTACGTAGCTTACATTATCTACATAACACTATAGCTACATGTCTTCAGTGACACATACAAGTCTGTAGTGATGCTAAAATTCGTAATATATGGCGCCTGGTGACATTGGTGCAGTGGCGACTATAGTGTTGTTGACGGTACATTCATTTCCCAAGATGTTGTTTCAACAAATTGCGAATATTGTAATTTTTCGTGAAATTACTTTAGTCTTATGGTCGGCCATCATGGTGTTTCATGTCTTATCAGCGGCACGAGAAACTCTGGTCGTCTTCCCCGTTGACTGTAGTGCGCATGCGCCAGTTCTCTCCACACTGGTCCAGCCTGGTCCTGCTCTCTGAGCTGCACCGATCTGGACTGATCTAGACTGGTCCAGCCCGCCTCGCGAAAACAGTCTCCGCCCCGGACTAGTCCAGTCCAGACCGGGCTAGAACGGTCGCGAAAACGCGCTATATATATATATTATTATATATATATATATATATATATATATATATATATATATATATATATATATATATATATAATATATATATATATATATATATATGCGTGTGTGTGTGTGTGTGTTGTGTGTGTGTGTGTGTGTGTGTGTGTGTGTGTATTCATCTAGTTGTTCATCTAGTTGTATTTTACAGGGCCTGAGCAACGCTCGTATGGCCCCGTCTCCATCTCAAAATTTTTATCATTCATCCTTAGTGCTTCGTGTTGGCCGAAGCCAGCACCCCGGAGAGCAGGTCACAAACCCCGGCTAACACCCGGTACCCATTCACTGCTGGGTGGACAGGGGCTTGGGTTTTAAGGAAACAGCCCATCTGTTTCCGCTCCGCCCGGGGATCGAACCCGGGACTTCTCGGTTGTGAGCCGAGCGTGCTAACCCTTACACTACGGAGTCCCCATGTGTGTGCGTGTGCGTGTGCGTGTGCGTGTGTGTGTGTGCACTAACACGGGTGTGTGTGTCGGCAGCGACTGGGTGGGGCACGCTGAGCTACGAGGGGAAAGAGGCCACGACACTGCAGGAAGTGGAGCTTACGGCTTGGAACAACGCTAGGTGCGAGGGTGTCTGGAGGGATCTACTCGACGACCAAAGATTCACACTGCTCGCCTCGCAGCTATGTGCCTACAAACCCAGCAAGGATACCTGCAATGGCGACTCCGGAGGGCCATTGCTGCTTCAGGTGATTCAGTTCCTATGTGGCAGGAAATAAGCAAGGCTTATAGATATAACCGATTATGCGTGGTAGGAGATATTTATCTTAGGAACATAGACTGGGATTTAATTGTATGAGATAAAGACGCAGACGAATTGTTAAAACTAGTTCAGGATAACTTTCTATAGCAAGCAATCAAAGAGCCTACTAGGAGAGACAATATCCTAGATTTATAACTAACAAACAGGGAATATTCAGTTACAGAGGTGGAAGTTGGAGGTCAGTTAGGTAATACCGATAATTGTGAAATTATATTTTGCTTAAAATGGGAAGTAGGATCCAGAAGTGTTAATATGCATGAGTACCTGACTTCAGAAGGGCAAATTATGCAGGATTAAGAAGACACCTGGAAGGGATTAACTGGGGGAGGATGGAGGTCGAAGTGATAGTCCAAGAGTATTAGGTATAAGGATGGAAAAAAATAGAGAAAGCTGATTTTTTTCAGAAATATTACCTTGACACATGCGGAGTCAAAATACACAAAATCCTAAAAGATCAGTGGGTAGGCTAGGTAGCTGTAACAGATGTACAGCTATACAAGAACTTGAAAAAAAATTGCAGCTACGGATAAAGGAAAATTCATATTTCCTCAAAATCTGCTAACCATGACCATCCCAGACCAGCTAATAAGATATTTACTTGACTGTTGACTAGATTACTTTATGAGGACTTCCCTTCAAACCTGCATATGCATATTATATCTGATCCCAGTTGACACACAGACTGACACTTGATGCAGACACAGCTCACACCAGACTGGCAGTGATTCGATACAGGTTATATTTAATCGACCGTAACTATAGTCTATAATTTATATCTATTACTTACATCTAAGTATTTGGCTTGTCTCTCGGCTTCCCCTTGTGAACTGCCACATAAAATAAATGTGAAAAAACCCATGCATGCATATGTTAAAAATATGGCATAGTTTGTTATGATATAAGCTGCATATGTTTTGTTGTTTTTAATATTTTGTCAACACTGTGGTTGACGCGAGCTTTTGCCTATAGCAGCCCGCCTGTGGAATTATGGCATTACAAAAAAAAGAGGCAGTGTGGGAGCTACCTTGGGGGGGGGGGGGGATACTCCCGAACGGTGGCACTGAGAGTGGCCAGAGGGACAGATCTGACTACCGCAGCAGCAGCGGCGACGGCACCTGGATGTCCGGGCTGCGGATGAGGTGGCAGGCGTTCTCTGAGGTGGGAGGTTGCCTCGCACTTCAGGAGGTAGTGTTGGAGTGCAAAGGGGGAGGTGACCTGGCAGCGATCACAGGTGATGTCCACAGCGCTCTGGCGGATTTCGTCAAAGCAGGGAAAGCCGAGGCGGAGACGGTGTAGTCGGTCCCGTATGTGTGGGGCGATGGATGGGTCTTGGGGAAGGGGGTGGTAAGCTGTTGCAGCAGCGTACCAGGAGGAAGAGGGTGATGATGACTGGGCGACTGTGGCCTCGTGTTGTTGGCAGGACAAGGCGTGTGAGGCAGACTTTATTTTAAGTAGTTTGGGAGAGGCTGGGCAGAACAGCCGTAGTGGGGCTGGGGAGGGCAGCGGCTGATTTTGCAGCTCTGTCAGCTGCTTCGTTGCCACTAAGGCCTAAATGGCTGGGAACCCAATTGAGGGTGATTTTGCAGCCACGTGCAGCCAGTCGCTGGGCCAGAAGAAGAGTGGAGGTGAGGAGGTAAATGTTGTCCTGTGGCTGTGTGTCTCTGAGGGCCTGGATAGAGGATTTTGAGTCTGTGTGTATGATAACATGGGGGGAGTGACTCTCCAGGGCGTGGTGAAGAGCGCCACGAATGGCGACTAGTTCAGCTTAGAGGCAGCTGGCGCCATCTGTTAGGTGCCACTGTTTCGTGGCTTGTCCGCCCACAAAAGCCGCTCCCGCTGCTCCTGTGGCAGGATCTACTGACCCGTCTGTGAAGATAGTGAGGGAGACAAGGGTCGTTAAGTCCTCCATGACCTGACGCATTTCCAGGCGTAGGGCAGCGGGGAGCCAGTGTGCCTTTGGGCGCTCAAGACTGTGGAGTGATGTGGTGATTGGAGGAGGGCTCCAAGGCGGTGGCGTAGCGAAGTTTGGGTGAGGGAAGTCCTCGCCCTTACTAAGAAGGGTTTCGTGTATTCCCATCGTGACAATTGTTTCCGCAGCGCACGCTGGCCAACATTGCCGCCGAAGGTTATTGCGGGGCCTGGCAAGATGAGCTGCAACCTTGGCGGGAGGAGCGTAGGGGTAGGGCAGGTGGGTCATTTTGGCGAGAAGGCAGGAGGTTCGTTCTTCGATACGGCGCCGCGTCGGGATTACCTGGTACTCCTGCTGCAGGTTGCAGACCTTAGTCCATCTGGGGGCGTTGATGATGACTCTCAGGGCGTTGTTTTGTGTGGCCTCTAGTTTTTGGTGTAGGGTGTTCGTGAGGGAAATAAGGCATGGAGCGCTATAGTCCAGGAGAGAGCGGATGGCGTGAATGTAGAAGGTGCGCTTCACCTGGAAACTCGCCCCCACTTTTAGGCCAGTGATTGCCCATAGGACGGAGATCCTGCTGTTTCCGCGCTCCTGCAGGTAAGCTACGTGGGTGCGGAGATTGAGACGGTTGTCGAGCCAGATGCCCAGGTATTGGTGCGACGTGACCAAGGAGAGTGGTGTGTCCAGGATATAGAGCGGGGCACGCGGCGCGTCACACCCAAAGGCCATGGCCTTGGATTTTGCCACATTCAGCTTAAGCCTAATTCCCTACACTTGGTGGTGATGTCAGTCAGCAGGTTCTGGGCTCGTTGTGCGTGGGCGGGGCCAGTGCAGTAGAGGGCAAGGTCGTCCGCATAGCAGAGAAACTTGGTACCGGGTGGGAGTGGGAGGTATATGAGTTCTTCCATTAAGATGTTAAATAGGAAGGGGCTCAGAATGCTGCCCTGGGGTGTTCCGTTTTCATGTTGATGGAGTTGAGACGTCTCCCCCTGAAAAGCAACTCTGGCCACTCGGCCCGAGAGGAAGTCCCTGAGCCATATAAGGAGTCTGCCGCATACTCTCTTTGCAGACCAGAAGCGAAAGGATCACTGGGTAGTTGGCGAGCTCAAAGGCTTTCTCGAGATCGAGGAAGGCTACTGTGGTACCTCCAGAACTGGCAGCGCATAGGAGAGTGGATAGGCATTCAGCTGTTCCCGTGCCCCGCCTGTAGGCAAAGAGGTCTTGATGGACCGGACCGACCGCCCAGGTTAGCCTGTTTAGCACTATCCGCTCCATGGTTTTGCCCACACAGCTGAGGAGGGAGTTAGGGCGCATGGCACCAAGATCTTTGGGCTTGGGTATGGGTATGATGGTGGCCTCTTTCCATTTTTATGGTAGTTTGCAGGCCTCCCGGGAGGCGTTGAAGAGGGTGAGGAGGGCGGAGTGACCATCTGGGCCTGCGTTGGTGATCATGGAGTATGTAGTCCTGTCAGCCCCGGGGGAAGTATCTCCACTCGTCTTGAGTGCCCGGCGTAGTTCGAGGAGGGTGAGAGGTGTGTTGGTGTTTGACTGATCCCCACAGGCGCGGTCTACTTGATCGTTTCTTACTGGCAGGAGCTTTGTCAATCTGTCGCGTGTCTCAACGGGTAGATTGTCAGTGCAGGTACGAGTGGCAAATGATGAGGCGAGCCTCTCTGCTTGGCGAGCAGGGTCAGGGTGGGGGGGTCGGATGGATCGCTGGTTGCCTGCGATGACTTGTAACTGTCGCCACATTTCTCCGAGTGACGAGTGGGAGTCGAGCCCTCGACACCAGTTTAGCCAGTGCTCCCTCCGAATGTCAGCTTTTCTCCTGTTGGCAGCACTGACAACTGCCTGAAGAAGCGTCCTGTTTTCAGCCGTTGGTCTCCGGCGGTAGTGTTTGCGGGTGGAGTTAATGCGGCTGTTGAGCTCCCTCACGCGGTTGTTATAAAACCAGTAGTCCCGAGGGGTCCTAGTTAGTCTAGTCAAAGTAGCCAACAACCCTAAAATAATTGAAAGAAATTGTTTTATGGTGTTTATTTGTTCTTTAATGTGTGAACAACAATACAGCAAAAATTTACCAAAATTGGGTTACCGGAAATGGGTCAAAATGGCGTCATACAAAGATGGCGACCAATGCTTCATATTTCTATATTTCACATTTCTCCTTCATCATCTGATACATGATCTGGATCTTGACGTGTGTTGTAACAATGGCCATTTTGGCATTGTCCACATGCTTGAGAACAGTCTAGTCCATGCTTTCGGCAAGTACAACGGTGTGTGTTGCAAACACCGGAACAGCTGCCGCGAATCATTTTCAGGAGTGTTTTTTGGTGCGGGTGCAGTGTCCGTCATCACTGGAACTAGTCTGTTGTTTGTAGGCTCCACCCCCATTTAGTGACGTCAATATCCTCACCCTTGCCCATCCATTGCATTACCTGGAGATAGCTTCTCAGAGAATGATACTTTGTAGCCGAAGATGTTGGAGGCAGTCGTTCGGGTGTCACGAAGCTTTTGGCCGCACCATAGACCACTGTATACCTGGACTGCGCACGGAATATCGCTCGTGCACATGGGCTGAAGTCGGAGGGCCGCTCGGATTCATAGTGTATATACGGATCATATAGACTGGTTTATCAGTATATATGATATACTTAATCTTCGTAAATGTTTGTTCTATAATATTATCAAATAAAAACAGTAAAACACGCTAAAGAAATGCCATTACGAGGCTCTGAAGAAATATGCATGAACTTAATATTCACTTCAACTCTTCGCCATTTAAAACTTTGCGAGTCAACTTTTATCATGAAGGGTATCAATAGAAGCGCAATTTTATTAGCTTTCCATTGCTATACTTCGTTATCTGATACATTAATTAGAACCATGCATAAATTAGCGTTAACTAAATAAAGAAAATCATCAATCGGGTCATTTTCCCGATTGATGAGGTTATTTATTTAGTCAACGCTAATTTATACATGGTATTAATTCATTTATCAGAAAACGAAATATATAAGTAAATAAATAACACTCATCAATCGGGAAAATTACCGATTGATGATTTTATTTATTTATTTAACGCTAATTTTGCATGGTTCTAATTAATTTATCAGATAACGAAATTCATCAATGGAAAGCTAATAAAATTGCGCTTCTATTGATACCCTTCATGATAAAAGTTGACTCGCAAAGTTTTAAATGGCGAAGAGTTAAGTGAATATTAAGTTCATGCATATTTCTTCAGTCTCGTAATGGCATTTCTTTAGCGTGTTTTACTGTTTTTTTTATTTGATAATATTATAGAACAAACATTTACGAAGATTACAGTATATCATATATACTGATAAACCAGTCTATATGATAGTCCTAGACCACTATATCTCTCTGTCGGCGCCCCGCAGGCCCCTATGCAGCCCCGCAATTCAAAACATTGTCGCGTGAAGCAGTCCAGGTATACAGTGGTCTATGGCCGCACTCACTTTTTTGCAAAGACGGGTGTATCTGACAGCTGATAGGTTGTCCCCAGGTTTGCCATTGAACAGAGACACCATGAGTGCACACCCAGAGTCTACAATAACATCCATGTCTTGTCCAGGTGTACTAAAGATCTTTGCACAACTTTGCAGGATTGGATAACCTTTTATCAGCTTTTGCAGAGCAGACTGCTTTCCAATTCCAAATATCCTGGAAGTGGTGTCGCATCCTGTGAACGCATGAAGAAACAGCAGACTTTGACAGATCTCGCTACCTAGAACCTGCTTTATGACCTTTATGTCATCCACTACAGTAGGGCTCCCTTTATCTGAGCGGAAGTAGAGCTTTGTACCATCGCTCGGAGATGCGTAATGAAGCAGTAGCACTAATAAATCCGTGTCCTCGCCTATGAGCGTGGTAGTTTTTTCAGACGACATTGATACTGCTGTCCTCACAATGTCCAAGTCAGCATCTCCCATAGCATGTATCACATGACATCCTCTGATTTTTATGCGATCGGCAATCATATGGATCAGTGTCTGTTTGTTCTCGTTATTGGAAAGGAAATCCTCCATCTTTCCAGTGAATTTGGTTGTTTCAGTGATATTCACCTTATGACCGTCACGATTTTGTCCCCGTCGCTGATGTGTATTGTCCTTCGTACTTGGACCACCACTGTAACCATCCAGGTATACAGTGCTGGATGGCTACTACCGTACTAGCAAGGCTACTACCGTAGCCTTGCCATAGTGTTTCACAGTGAATGCTTTAAGAGCGTGCATCAGTTGTGCTTTGTCTGCCTTCCGTAAGACCTGTTAAGCTTCAAAAAGTGCTTGAGGATAAGGCGAGAGTTCGTAGTTCATGATCTCATCGAGTGAAAGTTCTGCAGTTTGAGACACTACGAGAAACCTTTGGAACAACAAAGCTGAGTCTATTGCTCTGTCTTCGGCAATTCTGATTGTCGACGCTGATGCCAAGGTCTTTGCCTTCATATTCCTTCTGTATGAAAAGGAAAACACCGACGATCTTTGCTAGTGTTTCCTTGCCGATAGTAAACAGGTCATGGACGTTCACATCCTCATTTGCGTTTACACCTGTTATAATATTGTGCAAAGATGCTTCATCAGCAAAAGGAGAAAATGCTTGTAGTTTGTCTGCAATTTTCTCCAGGTCTTCATGATCTCTTCTCACCCTTGACCCTGTTGCCTCCTTATGTTGCTCAATGGTGACGAAGCTCTGGCCTGTGAAAATATGTATTGCCTCACTGTACGTTGAAGACACTGGCACAGACATGGTCCACAGGGCCCTTTGATGATCGGACATTCAACTTCCTCGTGTGAGTCCACCTGTAGTTTTGAGGGATCTCATAAGAGCTTGCTCGATAACCAGGTCACATCCAAGGCTAGCCCAGTACTGATCAGTACGCCTGATGACATGCAAGCCATTCATGAACCTATGGAAGACGGATGGTTGGTCCTGTTCTAGTTTTTGCATGGACTGGAGGTAAAGGTAGGCCGATTTTAAGTAGTTTGCATGTCCAGCTGCGGCGAATTTGGGCAAACAGTCAGCGATGGCGTGGAGGTGCATAACCCAGGATCCTGTGCGATTAGCCTTGATAAGCTCCCTGACAACGTCTAGCATCTGTTGGTAACTGAGCCAGAGTTTGCTTGTTTTAGAATGAGTTGAGAATTCATTTCTCTTGGTAGACAAGACTTGGTCAATAGTAGTGAGACAGACAGATGAGATGAGCGAATCCAGTGTTGTGTCCCCTGTCAGTGTTTGCATATACAGCTCTTCAATTTCATTCACAAGTTTTTGCAAAATCAGGGTCGTCACAAATGATCCTGCCTACAACCTGTTGTGTGAGACACTGATCAAGGAGCAGATGACCACGGAGAGCACGCTGAACTGCCTTTCCTGACAAGATGTGCTGTACTGCATTCTCGCCATAGATGGTTCCCAGGATTTCGTTGATTCCACTTCGATCCATCAACGTTCCTATCGCACCCATTAGATTCATTAGAGTGTGGAAGCATCCCAGCAGCAACACCACATCTCGAACCGGACTGTCTGCAGGCACCTCATGTTTGATTTGGGACGCTTTCCAGTACAGTGGCTGGTCAAATGTCACAACTGCCGGGGACTTGTGATAATCTGCAATTTTGCAAAGGTACTGAAGGGTGAGAAGATGCATGACTTGTCCCCAGAATACATGTCAATGATTGAAGGAATACCACAGAGGACTGCCCAGGATGACTGCAGTCCTTATGCAACCATCCTTATGCATCATGCCATTCCAGTTTGGCGCAGGTTGTTTGAAGCGTAGGGACATCTCCCACAGTAGGTCAATCTTTTGATCAGCAGCTTCAACGAATGGCAGAGGATCAAGCTTGATGTTGTCACGGGCATATTTCGTGAACCGGTATTCCTTTACATCAACTTCAGTCAGTTTCTAAGGATTGTTCGGCGGACTTGCCTCCCTAGAGTTATGGCTGCAAGCATCCCCATTCCGTGAAATGTACCCTTCCCATCTAATGTCATGATGTTGTGGTCAACATTATCAGCTGCAAACATCAGTGCCGAATCTGGTCCTTCTATGTCGCCATCGTCCAGTAAATCCAGAGCAGTATAGGTGGCAGCGTTTTCCTCAAATCGCTGGACCTCTGAGTATGAAGAGCAGAAACCCATGGCTGAGAGGCTGTCGACCAGGAATCGCGACCTGACGTGGTGATGTACCTGTACTGCTAATCCAATCTGCAGCGGTACTATCAAAGCCCTGGGGCGCACGGCTTGTACAATAGATTGTCCAATACTCGCACTTTCGCAAGTGTCTTTGCCAACAAATAAATGTTGGAGCAAGCATTGCAAGCTCGATGGAATGTATTCTAGGGCAGATTGTAGTTCTAGCGCAGAAATATCAGGATATTGGTCGATTGAAGATGTTGTAATGGTTTGATGCTTCAGTTCGAAGCTTTGTTTGTCATTGTGTTCGGGGATTCAGTTTAGGGCTTCATGGTTCATATTCGTGTTTACTCCATACCTTGAGAAAATAAACCGTGCAGTTATGGCTCGCACACGCTGACAGCTACACCTGCGTTTGTCTTGCCTCCTCCTCACTCGGCCCTGCCCATGACATGGTGGCAGCTAGAGGAGTCCCCACACTGCTGTCAGTGACGTACAATTAAATCACTGCAGCCATGAGTGGCATGACGGGCATCACCGTGCCAGCACTCGACTGGGACGCTAAGGACCTGCCCACGGCTTTCCGGCGCTTTCGCAACTATGTGAACCACGTCTTCAATGGGCGCTTGCGGAACAAAACGAGGAGGCTAAGCTTCGTACCTTATGCTGTGGCTCGGGCCTGTTTGGAATAGAACTATTGGAAACATTTAGTTTAAACGGAAAAACAGAAAAAGGAAGTGAAGTGTATCCTCGATCGTTTTGAGACCCACTGTGCACCGAAAACAAACTTTCGTCTGGCTCGTTACAACTTGACGAAGTTGAAGCAACATGAAAGTGAGTGTGTGACAAAATTTTATGTCGTTGAAACAGACAGCCCTATTATACTTGGCCTGCCGACGTGTGAACAGCTTGGTGTGGTCACTATCCAAAATCACGACGCTAAGAACCCGGCACCGCATAAAATGGCGGCTGTCACACTCATTTTAAACGACCCAAATTAAACAACTGAATACCTACGCCAACTCTACCCCGACTGTTTCGAGGGTCTTGGCCGTTTCAATGGTACTGCACACATAGATTTGGGACCCAAAGGGTGTCCGGCCTGTCGTTCACGCCCCACGAAAAGGGCCCCATACACCTTCGTAAAGACTTGAAAAGGAAATTTGGATCGCATGCTGAAATTAGGAGTGATAGCAAAAATGGATAACCAAACAGAGTGGGTTTCTAGCCTCGTCGTCGCTCGAAAAGCTACGGGCTCTTACGTTGTGTGTCTTGACCCCAAAGACCTGAATAGAGCCACCAACGGCCTCATCACCGCTTAAAAACCCCCGGAAGAAGTCCACACCAGTTATCCGGCTCCACCTTGTTCACCAAAATTGGATGCACTCCCCGGGGTATTGGTGTGTAGTGCTCGACGAAGAGTCTAGTAAACCACCACCTTTAAACACACCGTTTGGAAGGTACCGCTTTATAAGGATGCCGTTTTGGGTGGTGTGGCTCTCAAGATGTATTTCAGAAGAAAAATGGACGAAATACTAAACCCGGGTTGAGTGGGGTAATCAGCATTGCAGACGAACATTTGTGTTCAGGGGAAGGACCAAATCGAGCACGAAAACGGCTACACCAGTTAATGATGATGAGCACGAGCGCGTGGGCTTGGGGTTTAAACTTTCTAAGTGTCACGTAGGGCTGAAGGAAGTGATTTTTCTTCGGACACTGCTACCACTCGTCAGGAGTTTCACCCAGACTCCTCAAAAATATCAGCTATTCAGTCCTAACGGCACCAACAACAGCGCAGGAAACTACGTTCATTTCTTGGCCTGTTGCACCAAACGTTTCAAGTTACACCCCACGATTCCCCAGACTTAACACATCGCCTGCGGCAACGCTCAAAGAAGATGCAATCTACCATGGTCTCACGAGATCAGTCTGACTTCGAATGTTAAAAAGCACCATATCAGCTGAGACAACACTGTTTCATTACCGCCCAGAGTTACCTGTTACGTCGAGGTGGACGCATCGAGTATCGCTATCGGTGCCGTTTTTGCAGCAGGATGGGCGGCCGGGGTGCTACGCATCTAAAAGCCTCACAGAAAACGGAACAAAGATACGCAAATATAGAACGTGAGATGCTGGCGGTCGTCTTCGGTTGTATAGAACGTGAATGCGGGGTCGTTTCGGATGTGACGATTTCGCACCTACCTATACGGTCGGGCCATTCACTGTGACAACGGGACCATAAACCCCTTGAAATGGTCACCCAAAGTCATTAAATATTTGCCCCAGCTCGGTTGCAGGGGCATGCTACTACGGCTCTTGGAATACATGTCACCGTGGGGGTACAAGCCGGGCCCGGGTATGATGCTCGCTTCGGACGCACTTTCACCCTCCCTGCCGACCGGGGGGGTGCCCGTCCCGATGAACATGGAAGTGCGTGTCGACCTTCTTCACTTCTCACCGAGCGACTAGAGGAGCTACGGCGCGAAAACAGCAAGTGACGAGGTACTATCCTGGTGCGACGCTTATTGTGGATGGTTTGTCCGGATCGGCGGTGCCAGTTGAACCCACAGATCGCGACTACTGGGGGTGTTAGGGACTCGTTGGTGATAGATGACGGCGTCATACTAAAGGGGGAACGCGGCCGTCATACCGAAGCTACTACGTGCGTGGTACATCGATAAGCTCCATGATGGTCACCAGGGCGCGTGAAAATGGAACTCCGTGCCAAGGACGCCGTGTATTGGCCCGGGATGCGTAACGACATCGAGAGTAAAGTAAACGCCTCCCAACCCTGCCAGTTCACCCGCCCAGCAAACGCTGCATGGAGCTAACGCCGGATCACCAGCATCCATTTACCCCAGGGGCCGTGGCAAGATGTCAGTACAGACCTGTTTTACTACAACAGTCATAATTATATTCTTGTAGTTGATCATATTCCTCCTATGTATTTGTAATAAAATTGACAGGGACGACCAGCCGCGACGTAATAGAGATACTGATGCAGCTATTCGCAGAACATGGCTCGCCAAAAACCCTCTACTCAGACAACGGACCGCAATTTGACAGCCGTGAGTTGCCAACTTTGCCGCAAGATTTGAGTTCCGGGCACACCACATCCTCGCCGCTACACCCACAGACAACGACATCGCGGGAACGTCAGGTACGGATCGTGAAAGATTTATTAAAAAGAAGTAATGGCAACGACGCATTTTACAGAGGATTACGCTCGCTTAGAAACACGCCCTTGGACGCACACCTGCCATCACCTCCCGAGATGCTGCTCGGGAGGAAGGTGGACACCCTTCCGGGGCGCGCCTGTGGTGGGCACCCGAACCACCGTGAGCAGCTCGAGCGGCGCCGGGAACAACAACGACTCAATTTTAAACGCGCGCTTTCAACCGTCATACGCCTGTACGGGCGTTCGATGTTGGGGATCCTGTATTGGTCCGTAATGCGAGAGCAAAAACGAGTAGCAGCCCGCTAACAGTGTAGATAAGCATCACACCCCTGCATCATACATCGTACAACCAAAGCCTGCAAGGGAATCAATCCCCCGAGGAACGATGACGGCGAAACGGCACGAGGACGGGGTGCACCCTCCCCCTGGCGGAGGGAAGCGTGCCTTTACGCCGCACCGCCCGATGATCCGTCCTGACCCGTAAGGCACGCTCGGGTCGTTCAGACGCCTCCAAACGTCCCACAGTATTATTTTTTATGTATGTGTTCACTTATGTTTAACCTTTGCATTGCATGTTTTTAAGGGGATTCAGTTTCAAGATAGATTTGTGTTCGCTATATTGGGCTTCAAACTAAAGTATTTGATTTCTTAGTCGTAGCATATGACTTTATTAATGTTTATGTACTTCTTTAAAAAATTTAGAAGGGAGATTAAGTTGATGTTCAGTTCGAAGCTTTGTTTGTCATTGTGTTCGGGATTCAATTTAGGGCTTCATGGTTTATATCGTGTTTACGTCCAACCTTGGGAAAAAAAACCTCATTATGGCTCGCACACGCTGAAAGCTACACCTGCGTTTTCTTGCTCCTCCCACTCGGCCTGCCCATGACAGATGTGATATTGATTAATGTCGCCTTGATCAGTTTACCGAGTCTGTATGATGGCCTTTCTGGCTCTTCATCATTTCTGGCTGGCTAAAATAGTCTCTCAGAATATACTAGTTTTCTCACGAAATGTTACGAATCATGAACCCTCTTGCTCGGCATGAATAAGATTCCCGTAATGCAACCCGTTTGGATTTGAGGGACTGTTGCCATAGGCCACGATCTGACTGAACAGATATCTGCATTTTCTTGCAAGATCATCCACTGTCAATTTTTCCTCACATTTTCTTCTAAAACAGCACATTCCAGAAGGTGTCTTGGTCAGAGTCTTCGGTCTTCCAACTTTCAGTGGCTTCTTTTTAGTTGGACCCTCTCTGTACTGCAAAGGAATAGCCCGTTCGTGCGAAATTGATGTCACAGAAACCCATGTAAAAATCAGCAGGTGGAGGTCCTTTCCCAAATACTCTATTCACCACAACAGGAATGGCCAGCATCATTAGATCCTTACAATGTGAGAGGGTTGTCTCCAGAATGAATCTGTTTTGACACAGCGAATCATCAAAATCGGCACTACGGGTGATTTTATATCCATTGCCAGAACAAACAGTGCGATTTACTGTTGAAAGGTCCGACGAAACGCGCACTCCTTTACAGGGTTTAGGTGGTTGTAGCTGGCTTTTTGAACAAGTATATTTGCTTCTTTAAAAATAGCTCACTCTGCAAACTTTTATGCACCTCGGTACCCCAACTACCACGATACGTCGCCTCTTCGATCTGTCATGCCTTGTTGATTCCTTCAGCCCCTTTTCACCAATCCCCCTTTTCACCATCTATCTCACTGCCACAATAAAGGACAATTTCCTCGACTTCCATCTTCTCATCTCTGAAAGCAAAAGAAATTAATGTTAGTAAAATCTAAAATCTGGAAGGCTGAATGAAACATAACTTAATCAGTGCATGTACCAACCAATTGACTCATTGCAGGAACGTCACGACATTATGACTGCGCCTATAACTTTTCAGAGCCCAGAAAAATGGGGTTATTGTTTTTAACTTTCCAAAGTACTTGTTCACTGAAAGAACATTATCAAAGTACGGAAGAGCTAACCGTCTTCCTAACTGGAATATTAGTGTTTCTAGTGGCAGAGGCGGCCATCAAGATGACGCCATTTGACCCATTTTCGTAACCAATTTTGGTAAACTTTTGTTGTACGGGTTTTTTACATGAAAAAAACAAATAATTAATAAAACAATTTTTGCAATTGTTTGGGTGAGAGGGGTTCAGGTCAATTTTGACTGGATATGTGGTAGAGAGGATGTGAGGGATGCTCTGATGCGGCGGCGTTAAAGGCTGGGAAGGCGGCCTCTTTTATCAAGGTGAGAATGGTCAAGATGGGTAGGTGTGTTTTGAGGTGCTTTGGGAAATTGCCCATTGCCATTTTGTGTTCCATCTGGGGGGTGGGGGAGAAGGGACTTAGTAGGTTGAGATGGCATATATAGCAAAGTGGTGCTGTTAGTTGGGGTGAGGCCAAGAGGCGCAGGGGGAAGAATTCAGTGACGAAGGAGAGATCAAGGCGTCCTCCGTGATATGCGTTGACTCCCAGTTGTTGAGAGAGAAACGCCAGGGGTGCCGGGGGAGGGCATTCGAGCTGCCGTCCTGCTGAATTGGGCGACCTGAGAGTGAAAAATAGGGTGGTGAGTTAAAATCCCGCCTAAAAGTCGGGAGATGCGCGTGGGCGGGGAGTCACTAGCCAGGATTGACGTCGGGAGCTTATAAAATGTTTAATAACAAGAAAAATGGCAGGGATTTACCCTTCATACTCTTGGGCCGCAGGATTGAAGCTTCAAAAGTAGAGCACTGAATTATCTTTTCCGATAGACATCCTGCCCCCTTAAGGTAGGGAAAAATTAAATCCTCGAGGAGACGGGATGGGTTCTAAGTTGGAGGATAAGCACTCAAAATGTTTCCCCTGCTTCTGGAGGAACTTGCCCCTACCCCCCGAGTTCCACTGCAAAAGCGAACTATAATTTTGTCCGCCCGAGGGGGTTTGGGCCGTTCGAGGTTAGGCAAAATGAGGGGCGATTTCAAATGGGGAAAAACGCTGAGGGTTTTTTCCGTGGTTTGTGGGCAACTGGATGTGAAAAGGGGAGGGAGGGAAAAATTGGGTTTAATGGGTTTTGGGGGGTAGGGGTTACGGTTTTTTGATGGATGAAAGGGGCCCCTGGTTTTGAGTGAGTGGTGAGGACCGTCTTGGGCACTATCCCTACCGGGGATCAAAGTAGATTTTTCCAATTCTTCAGGGGAGCAAAAATGACTAGCGGAGAGGTCTTTCAGCGATTGGAAGGGAAAAGATCTGTTGGTCGTGGAAAGGGGGGGGGGAAAAGGTTGGGTGGGTGAGAAAAGTTTAGGGGCTTGATTTTTTTACGGTGGGGAAGAAGGTTTTGGGGTTTGAGGGGGAGACGGCGTCTGGAAGGATAAGGGAGGAAACTCCTGAGGAGTGAGGGTCGAATTTAAAAGGGGCCGGGCTGGGAGTAAAAAACCCCCATTGAAGGTCGGGGAGTGGGTTGTTTTCCCAACGGGTTGGTGATTTCAAGAGTCGTGCCTTTCCTTTGGGTTCCATGTGGGAGTTTGAGTTGGGGAAAAAATGGATTTGTTTTTCTTTGTATTCTGAACTATGGAGGTGTGGAAAGACTCTCCTTTTTCTTCCTTTAAAGGGGGGGGGTTTTTTAAAAAACCCCCCTCCCCCCCCCCCCTTTTTTCCCCCCCCCCTTTTGGTGGGGGAGTTTTCTTTGGCCGTTTTGTGGTTTCCGATCGGGTTGGGGGGGGGGGTTTTGTTGGGGGAGGGGGGGGGGGGGGGGGGGGGAAGGGGGGGTTGGGGGAGTTCCGTTGGTTTTGTGGGGGGGGGTTTTTAGGGGGGAGTTTTTATTTGGGGGGGTTTTTTTTTTTTTTTCTGGTGGGCAAAAAGGGGGGCCCGGGGGTTTTTGGGGAGGGGTGGGGGGGTGACATGTCCAGGGGCTGTGGTGTCCACCCCGGGGGGGGGTTAAAACAGATAGGTTTGGGGGGGTCTTTCCTGTTTTGGGAGAGGGAAAAAACTCCCCCGGGTGTTGGGGGGTCTTTTTCCGGGGGGGGTGGGGTAGCAATTGAGTTCGGTGGGCTTGTTTTTGTTTTCCACGGGGGGGGGTTTTGGCTTGGGGTTTCGGGGTTTTTGCGTCTTTTTTGGGCATGGGGGTCCCAGGGGTGGGGGGGGCTTTGCCCGGGGGCGGGGGGGGGGAAAACCCCCCTTTGTAAAGGTTCCTTCCTTTTGGATTTTTCCCCCAACCCATGGGGGTTTTTTCCGGGAGGACTTTCCTTCCCTCTCTTCCATTTTTCCTCTTCCTTCCCATTCCTTTTTTTTTTTTTCCTTTTATTTCTCCTTGGGGGGTTTTCTTCTCTCTCTCTCTCTCTCTTCTCTCCCTCTCTCTCTCTCCCCTCTCCCTCTCCTTCCCTCCTCTCTCCTCCCCCCTTCCTCCTCCTCTCTTCTCTCTCTCTCTCTCCCCCTTTTCTCCTCCTCCCTCCCCCTCCCTCCCTCCCCTCCCTCTCCCCCCTCCTCCTCTCTCTCTCTCTCCCTCTCTCCCCTCTTCTCTCTTTTTTTTTTCTTTTTTTTTTTTTTTTTTATTTTATATATATAAATATATATAAAATTATATATATTTTTATATATATTTTAAATAATTTTAATATATATTTATTATAATTATTATATATATTATAAATATTTATATATTTATTATAATATTATATATATTATTATATATATATTAATTATATATTTATTTATATTATTTTAAAATTATATATTATTATTATAATATTATATATATAAATTTTTAAATATATTATATTATATTTATAATATATATATATTATATTTATATATATATAATATTATTTTATATATTATATATTTATATATATTATATATATTTATATTTTATATTATATATTATTATTTTAAATATATATTATTTTTATATTTTATTATTTATTATATATATATATTATTTATTAAAAATTAAAATTATTAATTTTTTTTTATATATATATTATATTTTAAATATATTATTTTATATATTTTATTTTTATTTTATTATATTTTTTTTATATATATATTATATATATATATATATATTATATTTATATATATAATTTTATATATAATTTATATTTTAAATTTCTAAACTTTTTTTAGTGTACCCAAAAAAAACAAATCAAAACCCCCCCCAAATGTGGTGTGTGTGTGTGTTGTGTGTAAGGGGACGGTCGGTGGACAGTGGGGGGAAAATCACGTCTACGGTTACAAGTGTCGGTGGGAAGGGAAGCCCGGGGTCTACCAGGGTCTCAATACCTCCTTGGATCAACTCTTTCATCCCCCGGGCGTTACTGCGCCAAGGGGCAAGAATGATGAGGAAAGGAGGGGGCGAAAAAAAAAGAGGATGACGAAATGAAAAGAAACAAAGAAAAAAATAATAGACAAAGGATCGACTTTTCCCAAAATCAAGGGGGCGACCCACCTAATAAAATGACACCCAACCAAGCCTTCTTCGCCGTAATAGTCACCCCCCGCTTTACCTAACAGGGGAATCTCTTCACTGAAATATAAATGTGGTTTCGATGCGCGATGGTGAAACTTCTTTTAATGACCAAATTGCTTTTCATCTCCGTCAAGACCCTCGTGAAGGGGTGAGGATCTGCACGGGTGGTGTCTGTAGGGAATCAAGACTATAGAAGAGATTGAAACAGAGGTCAGGGCAGAGTGACAATTAGATAGATAACCAAATATTTAGGTAGATAGGCAGGAAGACAGATTGATGGACGTGCTAGACTGATGCATAAGCAAGCATAAAATAATAAATACGTAGTAGATAATTATATACAATTGTAGTGATTGAATAGAAAATGTTATCTTGTTTTGCTTGAAGTAACAAATGTATTTAATCAATTAAGACAAATAGTATAACAGTACCAGGCCGGTATCGAACCCCTGGTCAGGGCGTCGTAGTCACCTCACCAAACGTAGGTGTTAAGCCCGGTTCCCACCTTCCCGCTTGTACGGCCGCCATACAACAACAATGACGTCACCATCATCACCGCTTGAGTGGTATTTGTGGCAACTGAGCACAGTTGGCAACTCCGCTCGAGCGTACACCGCCGAGCGGGAGAGATGATTTGAATTTACCTTTGTACGGCGGCCGTACAGCGGTACGGCGGTGCGGTAGACTTTGTTGTGACGTCATTGTGACGTCTTTGTTGTTGTACGGCGGCCGTACAAGCGGGAAGGTGCGAACCGGGCTTAAACGTGGAGACGAACGTCTCCAATCCATCTCAACTCGTTATACACCGTTTGGTGAGGTGCTACGACGCCCTGACCGGGGTTCCATTTCGGCCTGATACTGTTATACAAATTTTTATATTTTATCATAATTCCACGATTGTTTACGTGCATCCATTGCCTATTACTTACACACACATAAAAAATCTACAACGTGTGTGTGTGTGTGTGTTTTTTTGTTGTTGTTAAAAGTTAACATTGTTAACATAAGTTAACATTGTTAAAAGTGAGTTTGAAGAAAACCTGCGGCATAGACCACTGTATACCTGGACTGCGCACGGAATATCGGCCTGTTGCACATGGGCCTGAACTTGCCCTGAAGTCGGAGGGCCGCTCGGATTCATATATATATATATATATATATATATATATATATATATATATATATATATATATATATATATATATATATATATATATATATATATATATATATATATATATATATATATACGGATCATATAGACTGGTTTATCAGTATATATGATATACTGTAATCTTCGTAAATGTTTGTTCTATAATATTATCAAATAAAAAACAGTAAAACACGGTAAAGAAATGCCATTACGAGACCCTGAAGAAATATGCATGAACTTAATATTCACTTCAACTCTTCGCCATTTAAAACTTTGCGAGTCAACTTTTATCATGAAGGGTATCAATAGAAGCGCAATTTTATTAGCTTTCCATTGCTATATTTCGTTATCTGAGAAAAATTAATTATAACCATGCATAAATTAGCGTTAACTAAATAAATAAAATCATCAATCGGGTCATTTTCCCGATTGATGAGGTTATTTATTTAGTCAACGCTAATTTATACATGGTGCTAATTCATTTATCAGAAAACGAAATATATAAGTAAATAAATAACATCATCAATCGGGAAAATTACCCGATTGATGATTTTATTTATTTATTTAACGCTAATTTATGCATGGTTTTAATTAATTTATCAGATAACGAAATATAGCAATGGAAAGCTAATAAAATTGCGCTTCTATTGATACCCTTCATGATAAAAGTTGACTAGCAAAGTTTTAAATGGCGAAGAGTTAAGTGAATATTAAGTTCATGCATATTTCTTCATAGTCTCGTAATGGCATTTCTTTAGCGTGTTTTACTGTTTTTTACTTGATAATATTATAGAACAAACATTTACGAAGATTACAGTATATCATATATACTGATAAACCAGTCTATATGATAGTCCATAGACCACTATATCTTTTTGTCGGGCGGGTCGCAGGCCCCTATGCAGCCCCGCAATTCAAAACATTGTCGCGTGAACAGTCCAGGTATACAGTGGTCTATGCCTGCGGCAATGTGTTTTACCTGTTAATTGTGATGTGAATGTAATGGCTGAGTGTGACAGAAGTTTTGTATGAGTGTGTGAGGAAGAGTGAGGACCGTGTGTGTCACAAATTTACAGTGATAGTAATTTGGATAGATGCAAAGACTGCTACAGGATAGAGATGACTCGAGAGTATGGAGAGCGATTGACTGGAAGGGAATGTAAATGTGAGCGGTAGTTTGGCGAGACCCGACCAAGTGATGAGGAATTCAAGACACATTTTGAGACAGTGCTTAATCCGACCAGGCTGCTACTAATTACCCTGATATTGACACCAACCTGACTATTCCCATTCTTAATCCAATTACCCCCCAGGAAGGGGAAAACTTCAAATCCGAAAAATAAAAACCAGACAAAGCGTGTGGGCCTGACGGTCTAACTCCGGGCGTCCTCTCGATGCTCCCTGAGCACTGGATCCTGAACTTGGTCTCACTCTTTAATAACGTATTTCTTTCTGATCAATACCCTACGTCTTGGAAAAGGGAGCTAAGCTATTTACAGTATTCAAAGAAAGGGGACAGACTTAACCCAAGTAATTATCGAGGCATTAGTGTGACTAATTAATTCAATAACCAAACTATATGATATGGTTTTGTGTGAACGCCTTTACCACTGGTTTACACCTTATAGGGAGCAGGCTGGTGCGCAGAGACAGAGAGGATGTTGGAGCATGTTGTTGCCTTGCGACTGTTGACAGATGTAGCACGGAGAAAAAAAAATTAGACTATTTGTACCCTTCATAGATTTCTCCAAGGCATATGATCTTGTTCTTCGTCACAAGATGTTTGAGGGTGTTAAAGCAGGCAGGCTGCGGCAGGGGGGATGCTGGCGGCGCTGATGGCAAGTACCGCGTAACGGAGAGATCATGGGCTCGCGGGGGGTCTCGGCTACGAAAGGGTTTGTAAGGCAGGGGACTGTCTACCTCTTGTTTCTTGTTCACTATATTTTTTAATGAATTGATAAAAAGAATAAAGAATGCATGCCAACCTGAACCCTTTCTACAATGGTTACACATATTACTGCTAATGGACGACACTGTTTTATTGTCAACGACACGGAATGGTATTATGAATAAACTGGATGTATTGCGCATTTTTTGGGCATGAGTATGGTATGAAAGTGAATGTTGGCAAGACTAAATTTTTTGTCATAAATGGTGAGGCTGGTGACAGGGAACCGCTGTGTGTGGGGTGACTTAGTGGTGGAGCACTGTAACAGTTATGTATATTGGGTTCCCCCTTTACATGTGATGCTCTGGTTTTATCGGCAGTGAAAGAACATGCCAAAGGTAAAGATCTGCCAAGTTTTGAAATTTGTTTCTTTTATAGAAAAGAACCATTGTGATCCGTTCATCGTTAAACGTCGAGTGTTTGACGCAGCCTCACGTCGTCATTTTGTATGGATGTGAATCGTGGTTCGGTCCCGACACGAAACCTGTTATTAAACTGTACCACGGGCTATGAAAGCGTTGTTAGGGGTAAGAAAGAACACATCCAATCTTGTCTGTTTTGCTGAACTGGGGTAACCGACTTTGTCAGACCTTTTACAACATAAACAACACAAATTTTTTTCATAGGTTATGGCTAGAAAGGTCTGGCATGGGAAAGATGATCCCTTTTCTTTTGTTGTTTTGAAATTTCTATTGCAATGAATACACCTGTTGCCAAGATTATAAATAGATATACCCGAGATGGAAGTCACGGAAAATGTCCCTTTTTGGTAGGAAAAAGTACATAGGGCTATTTTGTCGTCAGATACGTCCCAGATGTAATGTATATATGGACATTAATCCTACGATGAGAGTGCATGATGTTTAATAAACAAAGACATACAGTAAATGATCTCCACAGAGTCTCGTTCACGAGGTTCAGGGTTTTTAGGGCATTCACTGGCTATTGAGACGGGACGGTGGGAACAGGCGGGGCGGGGTCGCCTTCCTGTGGAGGAGCGTGTGTGTGTAGGCTCAGTCCAGGGCGGAGAGGGATGTCGTGGATAGTTGTCCTGTGACTCAATATTAGAGAGATAGTTACAAAATTTAGCACTTTGGATGATTTGTTTTGCAGTTTTAGCAATGATGTTATGTGCAAGATGTTCATGATATATTGCGGGCGTAGATTAGTTGTGTAGTTGTTAAGGTGTGTTTCGGAGTATATTATGGTCTTGTAATCGTACCCCAAAAATGTAATGGTTTGTTCATGATAATTTTACAGACGTATGATTAGTTTTATAGTTGTTAGGATTTTTTTCGGAGTAAGATTTACCCTTTTTGGACTACCCAAATAGTTGTTATTGTATAATGATAGGTAACATTGTATATTTTACTGTAATCTTAAATTATAAATGTGATTCTGTTTGCTTGTAGTCAATAAAATAAACTAAACTAAACTGTGTGTGTGTGTGTGTGTTTTGGGGTGTTGTGTGTGTGTGTGTGTGTGTGTGTGCATTAAAAAGCCTTTTTTTTACGTGAGCTATGCGGAAAAAAAAACGAGCCACACAATTGACCAGTGTTTAAATGTCTTCGTTGACTAGCATGGGCTGGGCATTCCTTTGCCCATGTAGCCAAAGTGTACATAATATATCTGGTAGACCGTTCAGAAAACATTTTCTATTTTTATACCCCCCCTTTTCAAAAAGGTTTTTTTCNCCTCTCCTCCCTCTTTTTTCCCCCTCCCTCTCCCCTCTCCCCCTCCCCTCCTCATTCCCCCTCTCCCCCCTCCCTCCTCCAATACTCATTACATGCTCACAAGGCAAATATATAGATATAAATCATTCCCATTTGACACATCAATAAAACTTCAGTGACAGGCTGCGGCGCCCACACACACACACACTCACACTCACACTCACACTCACACACCACACACACACACACACACACACTCACACTCCACACTCACACACACACACACACACGCACACACCACACCACACACTCCACTCACACACATACACACACACACCCCACACACACACACACACACACACACACACCACACACACACTCACACACACACCACACACACACACACACACACACACAGACACAGACACAGACACAGACACAGACACAGCCACAGCCACAGACTCACACACTCACACACTCACACACACACACACACTCACACTCACACACACACACACACACACACACACACACACTCACACACTCACACACACACACACACACACACACAGGGGCACGGTCACCTTGAGTTCGAAGATTATTTTTTTCGACCTAATTTTTTTCTATTTTTTCTCATATTTTTCTTTCTCCTTTTCAATTTTCTTTCTTTCATTCATTATTTTCTTTTCTTCATTTTTCTTTCTCATTTTTTCTCTTTCTCAATCTTTGTTTCTATACTCTGCTTTTTTTTTTAACGCGGTGAAAAATCCTGCCCCCTTGCTGCTTACTGACTGATATTTGATGCCAGAAGAAGGGACTACTACCCTTCTTCGTAATTTCAGTTGTATTTTATCATAGTTAACCATATTACCAGGTAAACATAGGCATCCTTTTAAGCATGAGACCTTAACCACTTGAGACCCAGAACGTAATTTGTATTTGAAATATGACTACCATTAGACAATTTTAATAAACATAAGCAATATTTTATAGCTATGACCTGTTTAGTATCCTTGTCCACTAGGTAATTTGGTATATTGTCACATTTCGTAATTTCTTGGCTAACAACAGACACTTTTATATAGCAAAGGAAAGATCTGGGTGTGGTAGGGTTAGGCATGAGACCTTAAGATAGAATGGAACTTTCGCCTCGTTAAAAAAAATAGACTAAACAGCATCGAAGTCCGTCCATCAAGTAAGCTCAGCGGGGAAGTGACACGGCGTAAGGCGAGAACAATAATAAGCGTTCCTCACTCAAAGACTTACGATGCCCAGTGTATTTCCAGCGTTGCTTCATTAGTGTCGGGATTAAGAATGAGGAAGGAGGGAGGTAGTAGTAGGGAGGTCGTAAGGTTAAATGCGTTGTGAATACGATAGCAAATACTGATCGTAAGTACGTATGTAGTGGTGGTGGTTAGGTTACGATGAAGTATTAAATATTCCTTTTTTTCTGTATCTTTCTTTGTCCACTGTTTCGGGTGCACGTAACACCCAAAATGGATTAATTAAATAGTGTTACATATCCTTTTTGTTCTCTCTTTCTCTCTTTGTTCATGGGTTTTCGAATGCATGTAAGGCCTAAACTTGATTTAATAGTGTTGAATATAACTTTTTCTCTCTGTTTCTCTTTGTCCAAGGTTTTTGGGTGCACGTAAAGCCTGGATTGCTCGCCCGTCACTCCTGGACGATAAGTATTTTTGTTTTCATCACAAAGGACTGGCCAAGAGCACAACAAAAAGAGGTAACACAAAGCCCGCTTAGTTGGCAGTCCCTATAAAGAAGACAGTAAGAGAATAAAGAAAGAGGGGTGGGCCAGTTTAGTTCGGGAGGTGTCTTGTTACTCTTCTCTTGAAAAGATTTAAGTCGTAGGAAGGTGGAAAAATAGAAACAGGAAGAGAGCTCCAGAGTTTACCTGTGAAGGGGATGAAAGAGTGAAGATACTGGTTAACTCTTGCATTAGGAAGATGAACAGAATAATAGAAACATAAAGAGAGTTCCAGGAGGAAAAATATACAAGTGCAGTCTGGCGTCCAGGAAAATGTATTAGTGAAGGGAAATATCTTGATGCGATAAGAGAACTTGTAGGCGATGGGGCGACCCCCCCCCCCCTGCAACATTCCTGCAACACTCAATATTAAAATAAAATAAAATAATAGAAAATAAGAAGCAAATAGATAATCAAATAGGAATCGAATGAATATGAAAATCAATGCATCAAATAAAACTAAAAGAAACTAAATAAAAGAAACTGTTAATACTCATAATTTATAAAGAAAACAAATATGCTAAGTGAAAAAAATAATTAATCTTATCATTCGAGAGAAAAAAAGAGCAAATGTAAAACCAAAACAAATAATCAGATACAGTAATATATTTTTTTTTACATCACAAAGGAATTTTTTTTAATGACTTTATAAATAAACGCATTAGTAAACAGAGATGTATGAGGATAGTAATTAACTAATGAATAATACAGATAACTAATGAATAATAAAGATAACTAATGAATAATACAGATATCTAATGAATAATAAAGATAACTAATGAATAACAAAGATAACTAATGAATAATACATATAACTAATGAATAATAAAGATAACTAATGAATAATACAGATAACTAATGAATAATACATATAACTAATGAATAATAAAGATAACTAATGCATAATAAAGATAACTAATGCATAATAAAGATAACTAATGAATAATAAAGATAACTAATGAATAACAAAGATAACTAATGAATAACAAAGATAACTAATGAATAACAAAGATAACTAATGCATAACATAGATAACTAATGCATAATACAGACCAGCGTGTCACCTGTGTTAGCCTTTGTGTTCATGTCAACTTTATTCATCATTGTTTTGTCTCATCGTATAATTGTCTCTTAGTATTCAAGCTATTCTTATTATATGTATTATTGTATTCCTTTGTATTCCTTTGTATGCATGTACTGCCAGCACGACAGCCACCAGTGTTTACAAGGCGCATATCTCTATCTCTCTCTTTCTCTCTCTCTCTCTCTCTCCTCTCTCTCTCTCTCTCTCTCTCTCTCTCTCTCTCTCTCTCTCTCTCTCTCTCTCTCTCTCTCTCTCTCTCAAAGCAACAAACGGAATCAGAAATGATCTAAACACTTTTCTCAGCTTCTCACTAAATATTTTCCTCCTCCCCCTCCTCCTCCTCCTCCTCCTCCTCCTCTCCTCCCTCCTCCTCCACAACCTATTCCACCTCCTCCTCCTCCCCTCCTCCTCCTCCTCCTCCTCCTCCACAACCTATTCCACCTCCTCCTCCTCCCTCCTCCTCCCACACACTCAGATTTAAAGGTGTGTGTGTGTGTGTGTGTGTGTGTGTGTGTGTGTGTGTGTGTGTGTGTGTGTGTGTGTGTGTGTGTGTGTGTGTGTGTGTGTGTGTGTGTGTGTGTGTGTGTGTGTGTGTGTGTGTGTTTTGTGTGGTATTAATCGAAGTAATAAAAGGAAAGAGATTAAAACCTTGATAGAGGAGGAGGAGGAGGAGGAGGGAGGAGGAGGAGGAGGAGGAGGAGGAGGAGGAGGAGGAGGAGGAGGAGAAAAGGAGGAACTCTTAGGAATACATAGGAATAACAGATACCAGGCTAGCTATTGGTCTATAACGAGGGTATCTGCTGAACTAAATACTACTAACTATCAACTACATGTAAGAGGACAGTTGGAAAAGGATACCATGTCCCTAAAGAAGATTGGAACATGGAAGTTTCGTAGTGAAGAATGATAGGATATAAAGTATGCTAACTGATGCTAGGAGGAGGAGGAGGAAGAGGAGGATGAAGAGGAGGATATAAGATAAGATACTTTGATCCTATCTAGACACTTTGCAAGTACCAACTACAATGTTATTGACTATACAAAGCGCCACCACGTCAGGACGAACTTGGAGGGCTCGAGCCGCTGACCGAATACAGGGACTCTGCACGCGAGCCCGCAGCTCTACCAACCGAGCCACCCTGACGGGTTGAAGAGGAAGAGGAGGAGGAGGAGGAGGAGGAAGAGGAGGAGGAGAGAGGAGACAAGTGATGAGAATAATTGAGGCGAAAAGGTAGATAAGGAGACATTAGGAGTATAAATGGGAGAATAAAAAGAAATAGGCGATAAAGGAAGGGTGGTAAAGGAAGATAAGCGAGAGAGAGAGAGAGAGAGAGAGAGAAGAGAGGAGAATGAGAGAGAGAGAGAGAGGAGAGAGAGAGAGTCACTTATTCGAGCTATTCAAAGGAGAAAGAAGCAAAGATTCAATCAATTTTTCTTTTCAACCCTCCTCCTCCTCCTCCTCCTCTCCTCCTCCTCCTCATGGCCTGCTGCTCTCCTCCTCCTCCTCCTGCTCCTCTGCTCCTCATCCCTGCTGTCCTCCTCTCATGCTCCTCTGCCTCCTTCTCCTCATGCTCCCCCCTTCATGCTCCTCCTCCTTCTCTCAGCTTCTGGCCTCCTCCTCCTCATGCTCCTCCTCCTCTCCTCATGCTGCCTCTCCTCTCCTGCTCTGCTCCTCCTCCTTCATCCTCTCCTCCTCCTCCTCTTTCCTCCTCCTCCTCCTCCTCCTCCTCCTCCTCCTCTCCTCCTCCTCCTCCTCCTCTCCTATCCTCCTCCTTCCTCCTACCCTCCTGCTCCTCCTACTCCCTCCTACCTCCTCCTCCTCCCTCCTCTCTCCTCCTCCTCCTCCTCTTCCCCCTCCTGCTCCTCCTCATCCTCTTCTTCCCCTCCTGCTCCTCCTCCTCCTCCTCCTTCTCCTCATGCTCCTCCTCCTCCTCCTCTCCTCCTCCTCCTCCTCCTCCTGCTCCTCTCCTCCTCCTCTCCTCTCCTCCTCCTCCTCCCTCCTCCTCCTCCTCCTCCTCCTCTCCTCCTCCTCCTCCTCTCCTCCTCCTCCTCCTCCTCCTCTCTCCTCTTCCTCCTCCTCGACTCATTATTGTTAATTATCTAAACATTTTTTCAGAGGACGAGAAAAAATTACGCTATGTAAAGGTCAATGCACAAAAATATGTCTAGTTAAGTGCTCCC